>JACXGJ010001378.1:73348-85827 GCA_016801105.1 Esox niger | reverse complement strand
TCCTCTTTTCCACCTCGCCAACGATAACTTCTACTTCACATTGAGTGAAGTTACGTTTTTTTGATTTCCTCTCTATGTTTGCCATAATTTCGCAATCTATGAATATTAACTTGTGGGCGTTTCAAGGACTATTTATGGGCAACTATGGGCGTGACATGAAGCCGCAAAAGCTGCGCTACATTTAGAATTGATTGTGATTATTAAGGAAAAAATGCGTAGGATGTGCGTGCGCACGGTTTTATAAATCCGAATATTTCTGTGCGTACGCACATCCTATGTTTCATCCGTACGCCATTTCTGACGCAAATCCTACGCAAAGTTTTATAAATGAGGCCCCCAGGTCTGGCTTGACCACTCCAGGACCTTGAGATGCTTCTTACGGAGCCACTGCTTAGTTGCCCTGGCTGTGTGTTTCGGGTGGTTGTCATGCTGGAAGACCCAGCCACGACCCATCTTCAATGCTCTTACTGAGGGAGAAAGAGCATTGCAGAAAAGCATCCCCAAAGAATGATGTTTCCACCTCCATGCTTCACAGTTGGGATGTTGTTCTTGGGGTTGTACTCATCCTTCTTCTTCCTCCAAACACAGCAAGTGGAGTTCAGACCAAATAGCTGTATTTTTGTCTCATCTGACCAAATGACCTTCTCCCATTCCACCTCTGGATCATCCAGATGGTTATTGGCAAACTTCAGACGGGCCTGGACATGCGCTGGCTTGAGCAGGGGGCCTTGCGTGCGCTACAGGATTTTAATCCATGACGGCGTATTGTGTTACTAATGGTTTTCTTTGAGGCTGTGGTCCCAGCTCTCTTCAGGTCATTGACCAGGTCCTGCCGTGTAGTTCTGAGCTGATCCCTTACCTTCCTCATGATCAATAATGCCCCACGAGGTGAGATCTGGCATGGAGCCCCAGACTGAGGGAGATTGACCGTCATCTTGAACTTCTTCCATTTTCTAATAATTGCGCCAACAGTTGTTGCCTTCTCACCAAGCTGCTTGCCTATTGTCCTGTAGCCCATCCATGCCATTGTGCAGATCTACAATTTTATCTTTGATGTCCTTACACAGCTCTCTGGTCTTGGCCATTGTGGAGAGGTTGGAGTCTGTTTGATTGAGTGTGTGGACAGGTGTCTTTTATACAGGTAACGAGTTCAAAAGGTTGCAGTTAATACAGGTAATGGGTGGAGAACAGGAGGGCTTCTTAAAGAAAAACGAACAGGTCTGTGAGAGCCGGAATTCTTACTGGTTGGTAGGTGATCAAATACTTATGTCATGCAAAGAAATGCAAATTAATTATAAAAAAAATTATACAATGTGATTTTCTAGATTTTTGTTTTAGATTCCATCTCTCACAGTTGAAGTGTACCTATGGTAAGAAGTACAGACTTCTAAATGCTTTGTAAGGAGGAAAATCTGCAAAATCAGCAGTGTATCAAATACTTCAAATACTTCAGTTCTCCCCACTGTATCTGTGTCTCTTCCCAGTCCCTGTCATGCTTGTAGGTTTTACTGTCTCTGGATTTTTTCCAATCTGATTTTATTTGTAGCCTGATTACCTTTGGGTGGCAGAGACTTCCATGTAGTCATGTCACGGCTGTATTTAGCCATGACATGATTTACAGTTTCCATCTTTAACCACACAGATGGGACTGTGAAGTCTCCGGGTGTCATGTCTTATGTGGGATTGATGGGTGTCTGAGCTGTCCAGTAATTCTTTGAACAGACAGTTTGGTAACTTTAACACATCTAACACCTCCGCCAAAAAACAAAATTAATGTAGTTTAACTCTCCTCTCCTTTAAGCCAGAAGACGTTAAACATGCATGCCCTTCATATTTGTTTTACATTTTAGGTGTATACGTGCTGCATTGTTCCGTTGGCATTAGTCCAGGAGTGATCAAACTTGGATGTAAATTACTTGTTTGGTCAACTGTAAAATAAAATAAAATACATGTTTCATCAAATAGCTTTCCCCATCTTAGCAACCATTTAATCTCTTCATTTTGATTGTAACCAAGCAGTTTAGTGTACTCAAACACCTCCATCGCTACATTAATAATTTCAAGTTTTTCATGACATTTAGGACCAGCTTATTTCTCATTGCAAATTCTTAAACTGAACAAAGCACCATTGGTCCTGTATTTTACTGTTGCCTAAATTGGGCTATACATTTGGCCAAGGCTCAAATCAAAAGATGGGCACTTAAACAAAAAGGCATGTACTGTAAGGGTGTTGTATATGGTCAATACACAACAGCCAATGGCTATTCTTAGGCCTGGATACAGCTGAGGTGCCTTTTTTCTATTATAAACCAGTTACCAACACAAATAGACCGGTACAATGTGGTTTTCTGCTAATCAGCATTCAGGATTTGAACGACCCAGTCTATAATCCTTTGTGACACATCCAATGTATACTCACCGCTTCAGTGAGATCCAGCTGGTCAGGAGGCTTGATCAGAGTCTTTCCATGCATCCACTCATCTCCTCCTTCACCAATCTCTGTTCCATCATCCTCATCCTTGCGATCACAAAAATGTACAATCACATTTATCTTCACACAGGCCTTTGAAAGGCCACATCTTGTTTGCACAATGTTAATATATAGAGTCAAACACACATACCTTTTTCTTGCTGACAGCTTTGACAGTCTTTGCTGCAAGTGGCTTCTGCTGAGATTGAGCATTTGACCCCTATTCAAAAGAGACACGTTTCATAAGTACAGTAAACTTGGTTGTTCCGCCACAACATTTCAAGTCTTTAGTCAGTGGATTCGTCTGTTTGTCTCTCATCTCCTAAATCTCCTTTAATGCAATGTATTGAAAACAACAGAGAATACGAGGCAACACACTGACAACAAATGACTGAGATGCAGTATTTACAGTACATTACACCCACTCAGTAATTATCAGCAACAATGTTGCTATCTAAACTTTACAATAATGCATGCAACCTGGCAAACAATAGCTACGTCACCTAAAGTTAACACGTTAGTTATAAAACGTTACCTGCTTGGATTTCACTGAAGTCTTGTGTGTTACAGGCATTGTCTAAATGAGATAATAAGGAACAGGTTGATCTAATTAAAACGCTTTAAAAATTTATAAAATACGTTGACAAGGCCTCAAGCTCAAACTACTCCTCCAACTCCTCTAATTGTGTATTGGTTGCCTTGCCGACCAGGCCACGAGCTTTCAGAGGCGCACGAGCGCCTCCAGCAGTCCAATGTTGAGTCCTTTGGTGAGTCCTGTGCATGTCGTATCATGATTAATTGTGTTCGGTAAATTGGTAGGACAGGATTGAAACCGGTTGGACATGAGACCTATATTTTTTCATTGAGGTGCTGATTGGAATCTCTTGCTATTATGGATGCTGTACATTTAGGTCACATATTAAGTGTCTAATATATATCCCTGTCGGTCATTTTTGACGTAATTTATTCGTCCATGTTCAGCATATCCTGTCATGGTTTTCGATACTGTTCCCATTGACACATCGAGTAATTTTGATTTTTTTTGGAACCGATGCACCAGCAATTCGTGCACTGACTAAACGGCCTCTTTGGAATTCTGTTAGGTTACTTGCCTCGTGTTACTTTGAAAAATATAAAATAGCTAATTATCGGACATCTTTTATAGCTGACACCAAATGTATTGCTAATTAGCATTCAACGTCACTAATATCTGCGGTTTCGTGATTTAGTTACTTCAAACTAACAGTCCTTTTCCATGTGATGTTTATTTTGTGTCCACCTCATGTAGGTACATCGGTGAACAGACCGACAGACAGAAAGAAACGTTGACTATGAACAGTTGAAAAAATACTATTACTGTTTGTTGGTTAATTTATGTAAATGTAAGCATGTTAAAAAAAAGTTCTAAAAAGACATGTGTAAATGTTCCCGACATTATAATTTATAACTATTAAAATATGCCAAAAAATACCAGTGAGACCAGATAACATTTGCGGCATTAACAAAAACATTGAAAGTTCATAATCCTAATAATTGGATATGGATAGCCTACATCAGTTGTAGGCCTACTACAATGAGTAATATTTAATGATGCATGAAAATTCAGTATACGGTGTATTAATCTCAGTCGCCTGTTTGCTAGATACACCCATCTAATAACAGGCCAGGCACACACTGCCTGCAGAATGGATGGAATTATTTGGGTCAGTCATTCTACCGGGTGTCTGAAAAATTCTACAAAATATTAGTTCATGCCTCCAAGACGTGTTTGAGCATAAGAGCAACTCCCGCGTGCCATAGGAGCCACCTGTTGTGCCGAAAACTGTCCCCAGCCAGAATCAGCCCCCCCTTCGTATGAACGCGCACGCTATTCTCTGTTGCTGCGGTATGCTTGCTTGTGTGTTGATGTGTGCCCTGTACTTTGTTGTCAGTTTAGCACGTTTTCCTTATCTTAGCCGAAAAAAACATGATTTATGTATTTAAAGATAACAGTGAAATTATCACGTTTTCCGCATTTTATTATCGACAAAAATAGCTGTTTATTCGCACGGAAGACAGTTATAATGTGCAGTTTTTGTTAGGCTACATGTTCCAGTGTGCTAGTGTAAGAAGGCATCATCATCGCTGACTTATCAGTATACACTGGCAAGTTCACCATCATCGCTGAGTATACACCATCATTGCTGACTTATCTCTCGTCATCGTGACTCAATTTGAGGTGTGTTAGTTTAAAATCTAGCCATTGTTTTTCTGACAAAAAGAAAACTAGCCAATTATAGCCGACGCCCCTGAGACCCAGCCAAACATATTTTAGAATTTAGATTGTTTGTTTTATATCACTCTAGTGTTTGGTGCATAACAGACATATTAACAAAAATATATTTGAAATTCAATGTCATATATAGTTATTCTTGCCTGCCAAAAAATGTCCCCCCTACCTATGTAGAGACTGTAAGGTATGACCAACTTCTAAATCATATTGGTAGTTCATGTTGATCCGTAGTGTGCCACAAAAGTCAGACCTTCCAGTCTCAACATTTCGTGCGAATAAACATCGATTTTTTACGATAATAAAATGCGGAAAACGTAATAATTTTAATGTTGTCTTTAAAGACATAAATAATATTTTGTTCAACTAAGATAAGGAAAACGTATGCTAAACTGACAACAAAGTACAGGACGCACATTAACACACAAGCAAGCGTATCGCAGCAACGGAGAACAGCGTGCTCGTTCACTTGAAGGTGGGCAGATTCTGACAGGGGCACAGTTTTCGGCACAACACCCGCTCTTAAAGACTCACATCATTAACAAGCTCGGTCGCTTAGGTCACTTATTTTTCTATTTCATTTAAATGTTTACCTCGGTTCCAGGTCATCTACTTGTCACGTGACTCACTATGTATAGGAGTGATCCATTTCCATGAACGGGTGATGTAAGATGAGTATATTTTAGGGCTAGACTAAAGCATGTAAGATTACCGTCTCATTTGGCTGTATATGTACAGTCCAATATATATATATATTTGCATTGTGGTTAATGTGATATCTTAAATAGGCGCACCAACGCATGATAAGGCAGGTTATTTGTGTATTATCTCATCTGGCTATTACTCGTCCATGATTGGCTGGTAGTTTCATGAATAATGCAAGTACTTTCCCTACCCGGAAGATAGTACAGACGTTGCTCTGTCTGTTTTGGTTGAGTCACCTCTGACCATGCCTTACTGATTGATTATAGGCAGAAAAGAAAACCAACAGATATCATGCAGACAATAATTCTGGCAACATACTGAGGAAGTATTCGAGTTGTGCGTGCCAAACATTAATATCTTTCATCGGTTTGGTGGTGTAAAGAACGATTTGTGAAAATGATGAAGGAAGAAGAAATGGATAGGTTTCAAGTACCCCCAGTTACAGAGACAGAGACACAGCCCCTGGTAAGTGCTATATTGTATCATGGTTGTTATTACATTTAAAAAATTGAGCAATTTACAATGCAAATTCGTTTACGGGTCGGTTTGTTCTCGAAATTCCCAGGCATGTTGACATCGATAATCTTTGCTAGGGTCGGTAGGATTCTATTCGTTTAGACAATGTCATCGATATTGTGTATACTTTGCGTTTATTCTGACAGATACTATTAGATTGAATGGACTTCGTCTAACCACCATTGCCATGGTTGAATCTCCAACCAAACTGGTGACGTGTTATATCTTGTGAATTGGGGAGGGGGAATAGCTTGATGTTGATGGCTGCTGGGCGCCTGAATAGGCGCTGTCTCCAGCTGATGCTTAAGTCTCCACCTCAGCCCATGCTATAGCTGATGCATGGAACGAAGTTGTTTAGTAGAACGACTGGCAGATAGTTGTTGAGCTTTCTCCCATCTTAAGCTAACATGATAACCAACACGACTGGCATCCCTTCTTCATTTTCATTGGTGGGCCACTGTACTCGGCTACGCCTTCCTCCGTTAATGAGTTCAGGTACTGAGGCAGGCTAGGCCTACAGTATAGCCATAACCCTGGATAACGATTAACATGAGCATACCCTTGCAATATACTGGAATGTCTGGGCACAGTATGCCCATGCACTTTGTCATTGCCACAAACATAATGTCTTCAATATTTTAAAGGTTTTTCGATAAGTTTGAGCATTTCATTTTTACCGAACCTTTTTAATTTATCAAAGAGCTGACGAAAGAAATCAAACGAAAGTGAAAAATGTATCAAGTAGTGTTACGGATGTTAAATAAAATGCACAAACATTTGGGTGTAACTGAATGTTAGCAAGTTTGTGTTTGCGAGTCTTAGGTCAAACCAATATGAGCCATTTCAAAGAGAAGTCTTGGATGAACAAATAAATGATCATTTTGGAAAGATTGTTATTTCTGTTCTTACTAAAATAAAAACGTATCATATTGAGGAGGATGAAACTTACAGTGCAGCAACCTTTTAGTGTGCGACTTATTAATTTGAATGTTATTTCAAATACACACTAAACGACAGAAAAGGCCCAATGAAATGACAACTCACTGGGCTGAGGTTGCTTAATTGAGATTTATATTGTGTGCAGTTGTCCTGACTTCTAAAACTGTTGTCCTAATAAATGTCCTCTTAATTTGTTAGCTGTTTGATTTAATTATACATTCATGTTGTCCATTCCAATCTTTTTGATCTTGAAAAAGAGGAGTTAGTCAAAGTTTGAATATATAAACTAAATTTCATTCCATTCACATTTTCTCATTTACAAATGAGCAATAAATACATGTAACAGTTGTTGTTGTGCTGTACTGAAGCACTTAGTATGCTAGACTGTATGCAGCTGCTGTTGATTGTAGCTTAACCTGCAGTTGGTTAGAATAATAATTTTTCTTGTTTCCATGTAATACTGTCAGATTTGTAAAGCTTAGCCTACAGGCTGCTATATTTGTTAAGTTATTTGATTAACTGTCAGTAGTGATTTACCCAATAAATGCTCAATAAATCTGCAACAATTAGAAAGTTGAAGGCGCACCTTGTCTTTGTAGGGCCTTCTGGTCTGTTTTGTCAAGGCAGTTTTGTTTGAAGGGAGGCAGCAAATGTTAGTGATGGCTAAGCTTGCTAACAAATTGGCTTCAAATGCTTTCTAGTTGGGTACACCAACTGGTTGCTGTTTAATAAAAATGAAGTTAGGTTTATTTTGATAGAGCAAAAAAAACATAGGCCTATTTGTCACCATATGGATGTCAGTGATGAACCAATTACCTAAAGTAACTGCCTTTGGTATGGTTTAAAACCAAATGCTGATGTAAATGAGCAAAGCGTCAGTGTTGAATCAAGGAACTTGCCAGCAGTGAGTTACTTTCCACTGTGCAGCCAATGTTTCTTTGGGGAAGCTGTATCACTATGTCAGCTAGTGTAGCTGTTGTCAGGATCACTGCAAAAGCCCTTGAGTGACTAGTGATTTTCACTGAAATGTACATCAATGGAAACATTGGGTACATCAAACAATACTAAAATTGAAAGTAAATAATTCGGAGCAGAAGTACAAACTTCGGCAGACAAGTTAAAAAAAAAAAGGGCATGTGGTTCTGCCTTTTCTGTTTGTTGCAACCCTTATAGTAATCATGCTGCAGTAGTACTCTGATGTGAAGAACTGAGAAGTTGTGCATAAGTTGACATCATGAGGCACATAGTTTGCCCCTCTTTAACACTTTGTGTTGATATTTAATTAAACGAAAACAATAGGGGTGACTGAAAAGTGGTTGATGCATAGAAAAACTGCCTCATTTAAAAAACTGTACCGAACCTGAAAATTGCACACATTAGGTTGAGAACTACTGCACTCTTACAGAATGCAACAATGTGCTAACAATTTCATCTCTATATTTAATAGGAAATTGTACTTAGACAACATATCAAATGTTAAAACTGCAACATTTTATAGTTTTTGGAATCATTTCTGCCCATTTTTAATTTGATGCCAGCAATATGTTCAGAAAAGTTGGGGCAGGGTCACTGTGTTGCATCACCTCTTCTTTTATCAACACTACGTATTTGTTTGGGAACTGGGGAGACCAGTTGCTGTCATTTTGAAAGTAGAATGTTGTCCCATTCTTGATACAGGATTGCAGCTGCTCAACATTTCGGGGTCTCCTTTGCTGTATTTGTGTTTTCATAATGCACAAAACGTGACAAGGGTTTTTGCCCTTTTCCCTTGCGTACAGTGATTACTCCATATTCTCTGAATCTTTTAATTATATTGTACCATAGATGATGAGATCCGCAAACTCCATGCAATTTCACATTGTGTTATGTTATTCTTAAATTGTGGCACTATTTGCCCACCTAGTCTTATGGAGTGGCAAACCCCACCCCATCCTCACTTCTGACAGGCCCATCCTCTCTGGAATGGTCTTTTAATGCCCAAACGTGTTGCTGACTTGTTGCCAATTGACTTCATTAGTTGTGTGATATTCCACCCGGTTTCGTATTTTTGGCATTAGAAGGCAAGTATGAGGAGAGTACATGTTAATTCAAACTGAAAGACAGAACGATTTATGCTAGTAGTACAGTGAAAATCTTATCCCCATTCATTTTCGAAATTGTAAAATTTGGATTTTGGAAGTGTGAACTATAGGCATGTATACAAACTTTATTTTGATCAAGAAATATACATTATTTAAGTGCTTTTCATACTTAATAGTTTGTGCATTCTATGGAGCCTAGCATTCATAATGCTTCTCATTAGCAACATTTCTTCAACATACCTTTATACTTTCAGGTGAACACACTTCCAAGGGCTACTAAATGCACACATATCAACAGATCAAACTTCATGAGGTAATCAGGCATTTTATAATTCGTATTCTTTAAGTCCTGAGATGGTTGTAGCAACTATGGATTTTTGCTTGAATACTGGCATGTTGAAAATGTCCTTGGCTTAAGGCTAATTTGTGTCTGATTACATTTCAGAAGATACTATATCTGTTACGCCTATCAAATTGTCAAAGAGCCAGCTGTTGTGTTGCACAGAGCGCTCTGCATTCTTATGCTAATCACTTTATTGTGAAGCGTAAAGCACAATAACCAACTCTGCATCTGCTTCTCAAACGTTCTAAAATTTACTTCACATGAATAAAAAAGCTGTCCTGTGTAGATGTATGGCTCCAGCCAAAGCCCAGCAGGACCAGCACTCCCTTCAAAGTAGACTCCGCTAAATGACGCAGACACAGCGCAAACAGCATAGTGGGTAATATCTGCAACAAATGAATATTTGATCTAGATGTGCAACTCTCCCTTTGTTTTGGTGCTGTAGATACCTCATTTTAACAGCATGAACAGAACCTGTGCAGATTCAAGGTTAGCCTGTATGAGGTGAACATCTTGGTCATATCAGTATCTGCAGTGCTGCTTGTGGCAAAGCCATTTCAATGAGTCTACTTTTATCTCAAACAGCACTATTGAGTGAAGCCATGGAGACTAGACATATCCTATATAACTCACTGGAATTGGGTGTCTGTACATTATTGAAATGATTTGCTCTTCAGACAATCTGAACAATTTTGGCCTTTTGCAATGTCTATCTGATCCTCCATTTCATTATTTGGTCTACGTTGTACCATGTAAATACTGCCATACCAATTTTACGGCAAGATTGTAGCCTGGTCTTCTAATAGATTAGCCTTCACTGCCATTGGTCCGATAGGAGCCCCAGTGCATAATCTGGCAAATCCCATGGCAGATGTGCTGTGTCAGCCACCTTGGGGCTCTTCATCATGATAAGTCTGTCAGTAAAGAAGCCATAGAAGGGACACTGGTTTGATGAAATGGAAAGGTCACAATTTTAATCAAACAGATCCCAAGGTCTGGGGGAGGCGCAGTCTGCTTTGGACATCAAGGCTGACTATGCTAGGCCAGAAAAACCGACCTGGTCAGACGTCCTTGGTCTTTTATGTCAAAAATGTTAATGCATCTACAAAAAATATGGGCATGTTTCAATGGTATATTTGAGTCCCTTACATCTTATTCACCATACAAATGCATACACATTCTACATGCATCAAAAACCTTATTAAATATCTAGCTTATTTGCTATATACACAGGAAACACATGTAGTCCTATACTGTACAATGCAGGCAGAGGTTGACCATTGCCACACACGCTGTGGCAGTGTGTTTGACGTTGTTGTTAAGATAAATGGCTACTGTCTGGTGATTAAATAAGTCTGTCTACAGCATATGTTAAGTTAATGAAGGTAGCGCATAGGCAAATAATGTGAGCGGGGGACAGGATACACTTCAGGTGCTTTATTAGTTTGCTTTTTTCTTGTAGAGAATGCAGTGTCTGACACCCCTTGTCCATGTGGGATCTACGATTTGACCTACTTGGCCGGCTGTAACAAGGCCATGCTAGTGAGCATAAAGCAGGCCTTTCTTAGTGGAGTAGGCCAACCAGCAAACCAGCTGGCCAGTGAGATCCACCCAGCATCTCTGTTGTGTCTCAAAAGGCACCATATTCCCTTCATGTTGACTGCTCAGGTCAAGCATTGTGCACTTTATAAGGTAAACCTTTAGGATGCAATCCACTCAAAAGAAAGCACTGTTCATCAGATCAGCTTATAATCCTTACAAATGCAAACTAACCAATGAATTGCAAAGACAGGCAAATCCACCATCTGTTATTTTTGGTTAAACGATTTTCAAGCATGAGTGAGATACATTGTGTGAAAGAGAATAACGGTGTGTTGTAGCCTATTGTAGCTGTGTGTGTCTACACAATAAAACAAATGTGTTAAAAAAAATCTGTCCACGAGTGTTTCCCAAATTAATTCAAGTAAATCTTGCATGTAAAAATGGTGTTAGATGCTTCAGAACCACCGTATCAGGTCTAGTACCCTTAAATTAATTAAACTCATTAAAAAAAGGACCCAGCCAGTGTGATCTGATACCTAAATATACAAGGGAGAAGATTGCGTGCGCGTGCGCATGCGCGTATATATGTGTATATATGTGTATGTATGTATGTATGTGTGTGTATGTGTATATTATTTTATATGTATATTCTTTTATATTTATATGGTGGTTATGTCTGGCACAAATACAACACTGCACATTACCCAAGGAATACAATACCCAAAGTGAAGCATGGTGTTGGCAGCATCATGCTTTGGGGCTGTTTTTCTTCCGCTGGAACCGGGGCCTTAGTCAGGGTGAAGGGAATTGTGAACACTTCCAAATAGCAGACAATTTTGGCACCAAACTTTCAGGCGTCCGTTAGAAAGCTGAAGATGACAAGGAAGTTCACCTTTCAGCACAACAACGTCCCAACGCAAACATCTAAATCCACAAAAGCATGTCTTCATCAGAAGAAGATTAATGTTTTGAAATGGTCCAGCCAAACCCCAAACCTAAATCCAATTGAAAATCTGTGGGGTGATCTGAAGAGGGCTTTGCACAGGAGAGGTCCTCGCAATCTGACAGATTTGGAGCGCTTTTGCAAAGAAGATTGGACAAATATTGCTACGTCAAGATGTGCCATGCTAATAGACTCCTATCCAAAACGACTGAGTGCTGTAATAAAATCAAAGGGTGCTTTGACAAAGTATTAGTTTAAGGGTGTGCACACTTATGCAACCAGTTTATTGTGAGTTTTGTATTTAGTATTTTTCCCTCTCAAAGGTTTCAGTTTGTTTTTACATTTAATTGTTCATGTTATTGGTCATATTAAAGGTGGAAAAAGTTCTGACATCATTTATCTTTTTCTATATATAAATAGTGCTGTGCTTTTGCCTACATATTGAATTTAGAAATGATCACCTTGAAAATTGTTAAATTCATGTATTTTATTACTCATGTATTTTAAAGTAGAGATACATGATCCAAGTTATGTTCCCACTGTTCCATTGATGGCTGTGGTTATGAAGATGTTACACTGCAATAGTCTGCCTGTTTTCTAAGCAGCGAGTCTTGACAGTTGAACCATAGAAAGGTTTTTTTTTTTTTTTTTTTTTTTTTTTTTTTTCCAGC
>JACXGJ010001378.1:0-73248 GCA_016801105.1 Esox niger | reverse complement strand
GTTAAGTAATTCTTTGTGACTTTATTAACAGCGTTTCTGTTAATACATTTTCGTACTCACTCCATGTGGGCATTAAATCCACAAACTGGGGTTTCAAGTATCTTGTTCTACCTGCTAATGGTCTGGGATTAAATATAGAAGCCAAGCCCAACTTTTGAAATTAAAACTGACCAGTCCTTTTATTGGGGCTAGGTTATGAGGTGAAAAGGAAAAACACCCCTTTCTCAACTAAAACCTCAGGCTCTGAGTTAAGTATGTGTTGAATGGAAATTCTCCCACAGAAGACAATGGGGGGGACAGTTTCAAGTGTTGGTTTTTAGTTAAATGATAAAACCTTGTGTGACTGGCAGAGAAACAGAGAGAGCTGGCCAGGAAGGGATCATCTAAGAATGGCACCGTGGGGAGCCCCGTCAACCAACAACCCAAGAAGAACAACGTTATGGCCAGAACACGGTAACAAGATCACACCATTGGCTTCATATGCTTCCCCAGGCTTTATAATGTCCAGCGGAGTTATCAAGCTGCTTGGAGATTGGCTGACTTCTTTTCATATACTATCTGCTTTCACTCTTTCAAATACTTTTGCTGTATTTTCTTACTGTAGCCAGTTGCCTGTCATTGGGCTATTTTGTTTGGTATTAGGAATGTAAAGCATTTGGTGAAACTGCCTCACCACGTCTGCCCCCAATAGGCTTTGATTTGTCACATTTTGTACAGACCAAGTGGAAATTACAGAAAAAAAGAACAGCAATTCAAAGCATTTCTACAGTCTATGGTGTCAGCCATCCGGTGTTTCCAATGACAAGGTTCCCGGTAAAACAAATATAATATTACGAGGAGAGAACTGGTGGCCCGTGAGGATTGTCAATTCTTTATTCTACGTCACTCTAGTTGAAACGCCTTGGGCTCAGTTTAGTCAAACCCACTGGGGCCTTTCCACATGGTAATCCTAGTCCCTAAGGTGGATTAGCAAAGAGCCCTGTTAGCCTACAGGCCGGAGATTAGCCAGAAGGGCTCTAACCAGGCTGGGAGATTGCTAGGCCCAGTGGCTGACTGGACAGCTGCTACTTTTGCTACTAAAGAGGAGGCTGGTTCATTTAAATTCATGATACCCCAGACTTAACTGTAGATTTGTTTTATTCAGGAGGCTGAAAGTTAAAATAGAATCTCGTCATTTTATTTCCTCAGTAACTAGCACTTTGAGAAGGAGCCCCTTGCCTTGTATCTTCTGCTGAGTTAGCCTCCCATTCAACTCCCTTTCACAAACCTCCCACGTTTTGTTTTCTCCTCTTTAGATTGGTGGTGCCAAACAAAGGCTACTCTTCTTTAGACCAGACCAGTCCGGATGAGAAGCCTCTTGTGGCGCTGGACACAGACAGGTAATGTTTATCCAGTCTATCAAATATGGCATTTAAACATCCAACCCAAATCTGGTATTGGGTGTCCACCGGCCTTGCTTTTTCCATGTATTTGTCAATACTGTCTACCGCTTGAGGCACCATTACACTAAAAACCTTTCTGTATATGTGTAATTTGACTTGGCAATACAATTCTGACTGTGATTCCACAAGATGGTGGGTGAGTGAGCAGGCGGTATTCCCAAATGACGGAAAGATGTCTACTAGGGAGCTGGATTAGTGGGTTTGGGATTTGGACTGCTAGGGGGCCTCCCCTACCCAACAGATGCTGGCATCAAAATTGAAGTAGTGATGTCTAAATGAGAACCCCCTCCCATGTTGTTGTTTTTCCAGCCAATGGGAAACTTCTTTACAGATCTCATCACACAGAGGCGTGTTTGTCTTGGACACTTACCCTCTTAAGAGATTCTCTCTATAGTGTTTTTCTCCCTCACTCACACAGTTATGTAATGTCCCCCTTACTCAAACACACACAGAGGCTCTGTAACATTTACTACAGTGTTCATTTAGATTTTATTGTGGATGCAGAATTGGTGCCAGTCATTTCTAGTCACAATTAATACACGTTTTCAGATCGTCTCTGCTGGTTGTGTGTTCTAGAACAAATCAACCTTTTTGAAATGTCAAGTCTTTATTTTAGCTAACTATATACTGCTGAAACGCTGGGGAGATGTATACTATGTTCAGATTTTCATAAATGCTTTTTAGAGGGAACACTCCAAAAAGTGTTCTCTCCAAACACATTTTCTAGACTCCTGAAGTTTTTTAAATTAAGCTACATACCCATTAAGCTACATATTTCAATTATAGTGTAGTCAAAATAAAACAAATAAATTACAAACCTGAACTCCAAAAAAGTTGGGGTGCTATGTAAAATGTAGATGAAACAGATTGTAATGATGTGCAAATCATTTAATCCTTATTTTTATTTGAAAGTAGTACGAAGACCACATATCAAAATTGCATTGTTCTGCTTATTTTTACCAACACTCTGAAAGCGTTTGGGAACTGAGGAGACCAATTGCAGTAGCTTTGAAAGTGAAATGTTTTTCCATTCATGCTTGTTATAGTATTTCAGCTGCTCACCAGTTTGGGGTCTCTTTTGACAAATGTTATATTTCTTAATGCGGTAAATGGGTGACAGGTTTGAAATGCAGGCAGGCCAGTTTAGCATCTGCACTCTTACTACAGAGCCATGCTGTTTTGATGGGCAGAATGTGGTTTGGCACTGGGTGCTGAAAAAGCTAGTCTTGCCTTCCCTGAAAAAGATGTCTCGATGACTGCATATGCTGCTCTGAAACCCATATATTGTTCAGCATTAATGGTGCTTTCACAGATGTGCAAGTCACACATGTACACTAATGCACCCCCATACCATCACAAATGTTGGCTTTTGCACGGTGCACTGATAACAAGCCAGATACTCATTCTCCCCTTAGACCAGTAAGCACAGAGTCTGTGATTCCCCAAAATAATGTCAAATTTTGATTTGTCAAACAGCAGGACAGTTTTACACTTTGCCTTAATCCATCTTTAATGAGCTCATGCCCAAGACAATGCAGCAACGTTTCTGGATTTTGTTCATATATGGTTTCCTCTCTGCATGGTAGAGTTTCAACTTTCATTAGTGGATGCATCGACATCCTGTGTTCACGTTCAAAGGCTTTCAGAAGTGTTTCTGAGCCCATGTAGTGATGTTTACTACAGAATTGTGTCTGTTTTCAATGCAGTGCTATCTTTGCATTCTGTTTTTATTTCCATTTTACACAGCTACTTACTTGGCATTGGTGTTGTATAAATAATTTACACAGTATTTATTTATAAATTATACATAATGCATTATTATGAAATCTTATAAAAATGTCCACCTTTTTAAATAATGGTATGATATTTCATAATAATCAAATACAATTTCATAATTTCTAGCACATTTCTGTATTCATATTTTAAAATGTATTTTGCTGTTCCAATCAATGTGTTTGGGCAGTCCATGTAATTGTTTTGATCTTTTAATACTTTTATCACACGCCACTGGGAAAGCAGGTGAGACCATTTTGTAAAGGAAGGCTCTGAGTTGGGGTCTCTGATCACTCTGGCACTCAGGTGATAGTATGTGATTGCTCATCTTTTCTTGTTTCAGTGACGATGACTTTGACATGTCCAGATACTCTTCATCTGGATACTCCTCAGCCGAGGTGAGATGTCTGAGGGACCAGGTATCTATGCACTACATACAGCTAATGTCACATTAACCTTGTTATTACCACTACATAACATGTCCATTCACTTCACTTTCATGCTAATGTTTATTACCATGTTCTGTCTTTTAATCTGACCATCAGTCACTTCATTCCGTTTATAATGGATTTTCTGTCCGTCTGTGATTTAGTCAAACGTTATAGTTAACACTTTCTGACTTTGTTTCGTCACCCTCATTTTTATGAATGTGTTCTTCTATTTGTATTTGTCTGTGTATGGTTTCAGAACTAATTTTCTCCTTATTGATTGAATATAGTTTTAATGAATGACTGGCATTAGCCTCACCATAATAGTCTTATACTTGAAACATGAGATTTCTACTCTACATGGTTCTTATTATTATGATTGTTTAATGTTCATGTTTTGTTCTCGGTCCCCTGCAGCAGATCAACCAGGACCTTAATATCCAGCTCTTGAAGGACGGTTATCGGCTGGATGAGATCCCAGACGATGAGGATCTAGATCTAATCCCTCCTAAATCAGTGAACCCGACCTGCATGTGCTGCCAAGCCACTTCCTCCTCAGCCTGCCAGATCCAGTAGCCCCATCCACAATATATGTCTGACTCCACCCCCTTGCAGTGAACTGACATCACCATTGGGGTGGTAACAGGAAGGAAAAGGATTTAAAGATCATATTGGGACAACCCCCAACCCCCCACCCCCCCCCACCCCCGGAAAAATGGCTCTTTTGGAATTTGTGGGAGTAAATGCACAAAAGATGCGCTGAGATTTCCTCCTATGGTAGGATATGTGTATGCTTTTGTCTGTTACATTCCAGTGATGTACAAGGGTCATTTTGTTTGAGTTTTATTCCAAGGCAGCTGTACCCTGTTTTATCTTGGAATAAAACATGATGGCAAGGGATGTACTGTAGATTGTTTCCAAGTTGACCTGAACGTCTTGTTGCTGTCACGGTAAATATGGAGCCATTAAGAGTGAATGTACTTCACGCTTGGAAAAATAACCAACGTTGTATTGAACAGAATGAAGCTATGTCTGAGTGTCTAGCATGTCCAAAATCTCCCTTGTTCAGTATGAAATCTTTTAGAAGATTTAAGAAAATCCCACCAGGGAATGGCAAATATTATTTTGTTTCAAGCACCTCACAAGGTAAATGCAAAATGAGTTAAGACCTGACTGGATCTGCTACAGGTGTTATTTCTTCTTTTAGTTTTTTTGCTCAGATGTTGTTTTTCTCTGCTGTAATGATAAGTGTTTAACATGGAGGCAAGGTGCTAGATGTGTTTGTGCTGTTTTCACCAACAGTCAGGATGAGAATAAGCAATCTTGGGCCAAGCTAATTCTCCACCTAGTGCCAATTGACAATTGTGTTCATGTTGTGTACTGAGTTCCAAGGTCATACGCAGCCTGGTCCTTAATCGCTGAAACACAGAAGTTAAATGTTTAGATATATGGTCAGTTGCGTGCAGAATCTTCTCCTGGGAGATTGCTTAGTTCTTGATCTGTTTGTGCTTTTTTGCACATTGTTTAGCATTACAATATCCGCAGGAATTTTCAAAACAGCACAAATTGATCTGAGACCAGGCTAGTTACACTGGTGAAGCCTATTTGTGTTTTATTGACATTCTACAATGTCCACATCAAATTAATTTAACTTATTTTCTATAACACTGAAAGGTTTCAATTACTCCTCAGAATCATTGTTTTATTATTAGGTCATCCTTATACGTTTACTCCTTTTTAATTACTTTTTATGCTGTCTTCACTTATATGCTATTGTACTTCTGATTGTGATATTTTGGTGTAAATTGCTTTGAACAGTTATTGTTTTTGTTTTTATTATTATACACATCAGAAACCCTCATTTTACAATGTGCTCAGTAGGATTAACATGCTAACACAACCATGTACTAACAGGAACCATACCTGCATTACTGTAACACTATGTCCTTGTCCTGGCACCTAGTGGTTGTGGGTACTGTAGTTTAACTGTGCCAAAGGCTTACTCCCTTCTTGGTGGAGTCCTTATTGTGTCTGTAATGCCCATGACAGTTATCAAGAGATGGTGTTAAATTATTGTATCAATATACCAGTTGATGTGGGAACGTGTGTCTTGAGTTACAGAAAAGGAAGGATACCATTGCACCTGTACAAATGACACACACACACACACACACACACACACAGAGCCTGTGTCTTCCTTTAGTGCTTCCAGAAATAGGGTATACCCCCATCGTGTGCTTATTTCACTGCCTCCAGCCGGTCATCTGAGTGGGCAAAACTGAAACCACACTACATAGTATCCAGAAATAACACAGAGGGCAGTTATGTGTGAGATGTTCCTGGCAACAATTTGAAATGGAACCATACTGTGTAGCCTAATGTGTGTAAAGGAAGGGATGGAACATCTAGGGATATTCTTTGGTGTAGTGCTTTTGGTTCCGTTACCTAATGCATTCCACTGTAGTTAGTGTGTGATGTGAAGAAGTTTGATTCTAGTGTGAACTAACACAGATTATGGACAGATGTAGCCCAAAAGGCAAAACAATGGAAATGCTCACTGTTGCAACATTTTGCTCTCTTTCGTTTATTTTCCAGTTAGTTAAAGGAGTGCACTAAAGCTTGTTTTCAATTCTCTTAAATGCTTTGCAATGAGGAAAAGTTTTACTTTCATTTGGTTCACTTTATTGGCAGGAAATCAAACAAAATTTACCCCAACTTTGGTTTGTAATGTTACAAGCAGGGCATCACTGTGTTCAGTAGGCCTAATGTGAAAGCCCTCTATGCCTGGATCATTTAAGGACATACGGTATCTTCTAAATGGCAAATGCAATGGCAATGTATACCTGCTTTGGCTTAGCTCTCAGTACTACTTTCCCCTGTCATGCTCACAGATTGGCGCTCCCTCTCAGCCCTGAGTTGACTTGAGTATGCCTTAAGTAATGCATTGTAGTGGAATATATTTATTGCCAGTGGTATGTTTTATTTATCATAATAATAATAATTAATAATAATAGGAAAGTAAGCATTTTATGATGGATGCAGTGGGCAACTTTTCTATCTGAAATTGCAGTGAAATCCTAAGGAGTTCTCACAGTGTTACCTTTGAAGTGCCATTTTGCAAATGTCCTGTGTGGTCCATATGTTTTGGTTTCATTCTTCAGATGCTTATTGTGATTGTAATGAAGATGTGAACAATTTACATTTCAGTATGTAACAGTGTTATGGTTATTTGTCATGTCTACAAATAAATATAATTTGTCTCAATTAAATGATGTGGTGCAGCAGTCTGTGGGGAATGGATGAATATGCACATCCAATGGTGCGATGTGATGGGGTTCAGCAGTCTGTGGGGAATGGATGAATATGCACATCCAATGGTGCGGTGTGATTGGGTGCGGCAGTCTGTGGGGAATGGATGAATATGCACATCCAATGGTGCAGTGTGATGGGGTTCAGCAGTCTGTGGGGAATGGATGAATATGCACATCCAGGGGTGCGGTGTGATGGGGTTCAGCAGTCTGTGGGGAATGGATGAATATGCACATCCAATGGTGCGGTGTGATTGGGTGCGGCAGTCTCTGGGGAATGGATGAATATGCACATCCAGGGGTGCGGTGTGATGGGGTTCAGCAGTCTGTGGGGAATGGATGAATATGCACATCCAGGGGTGCGGTGTGATGGGGTTCAGCAGTCTGTGGGGAATGGATGAATATGCACATCCAATGGTGCGGTGTGATGGGGTTCAGCAGTCTGTGGGGAATGGATGAATATGCACATCCAGGTGTGCGGTGTGATGGGGTGCGGAATAGGAAGAAACCAGTGTGTACAGTAATTAGCTCCTGCTACTTTAAAGTGCATACTTGTTTGTTCTGTGCAATATAACTATTTTTTTTAATTAGAAAAACGCAAAGTTAATGTTGCACCTTAACTTTGCACCTTAACATTGCACCGAACCCAACAAACAGTAAGCAATAGCCCAATGGCAGAATGATGGTTTGCTTACTGTAGTTACCTATGCCAGTTAATGCTAGTGTGACAGGGACTCTATGTGCTTGGCCTGGAGGTTGGGGGAGGGAAGAAAATAGGACTGATTAGCCTGACTTTATCCCCACAGACATATGGTGGACAGCCGCTTACTACAAGGCATCTTGAGCCTTCTCCCTTAGGAGACTGGATCATGTCCACACTGGAAGGTGAGGAGGGAACACACTGTCAAAACAGGAGAACTTGGAGCCAGGTGAGCAAGATATCCAGGCACCCAGGGTCTCCCCCTGGAGAAATGCATGCTACGGGACGGTTAGGTTGGTCTCCCAAGCTGCTCTGGTATGTTCTTGGTGCCGTTCTTAAAAAATGACGGTGCAGTATCTGTTTTCAGGGTTTGAAAGAATTTTCTCCTGGAAAACAGGTATTGTGTTTTTGCTTTGTGGGCACATTGTGAAGATGTATCAGATTCATAGTCACAGTTCCTCCACAGATCTCTGTGTCAATAAGACATGTCTCTGAACGTGCTATCCCGAGTGGCTGCCCTTCTTCTGCTGTGTGTGGCACTGCTGCACGCCTCTGCCCTGCCTGCTGTCTCGTCCTATGAGTTCACTGCCTATCGGATGCAACAGTTTAACATACAGCAGAAAAGACATGGTAGGTCACTTTAGCCAGCCGACAGCTTTTGAGCCTTTATTTTATTTGATGAAAATATAGTGCAGTTTGGTATGGAAAACTTTCTTCCCAGTAGGCAAAATAATTGTAATGTATTTTTGAAAATGTTGTGCTCATAGGGTTGTATGTACAGTAGTACTAATGATTTTGTTGTATTTGCACACATTTGTATCTGTGGTGTTGGTCTTTCAAGTGATAGAGTCAGGAAAACAGGAGAGTACAGTAGAACTGTGTTTTGACCGGTGACCCACCACTCTGTTCAACTGTGAAGGTTGTCGTGGTGCCAGAGTACAGGCGGAGGCCCGCTCAGCAGATGAGCCAGTGTTAACGCGCCGCTGTGTCATCATGAAGCTGTCAGACTTCAGCATTGAGCGATACCTGGAGGCACTGAGGCAGACAGCTGCTGCTGTTCTAATCCTGCTCCCAAAAAACATCTCCACCGTCCACCAGGACATCATACAGGTTCAGTTCAAATGAGCCTCTGATTGATGTGATGTGGTTGGGCCAAATGGAACATCCCACACAAACAGGATGTGTTTGACTCTTCTGGACCTTTCTTTCCATACAGAGCTTCATGGTTGGTGAGAGCGAAGCCCTTCTGCAAGACACCATCATTCCTACATATGTGGTCCCAGAGGATGAGCAGCTCCTTTTTATGTACGAGGAGGTCAAGCACGCTGCGGCCACTCGCGCCTCCTCTATACTGGTCCGAGGTGAGGAGGAGGAGGGGTTTGAGGAGAAGATGGAAAAGGGAGGTAGTGACTGTCAGGAAGGCGAGAAGATTGAAAGGATACGATGCAATATGAAATGAGATTGTAATAATTATAAACAAGATTAGTTCAGCATCTTTCAAACAAAGCAAACTGTCTCTTTTCCTCTTTGTCTTCTCTCTCTCTACAGTCCTCCGTAGTATGGTCATAGCCAGCGCATTTCAAATTCTGGTGACCAACACCAAACCAGTTAAGCCCATCACTGACAACACAATCACAACTCTGGAGGTGAGTCCGTCCAACCCTGTCTATGACCATGGATATCAACTACTCCCGATGGCATTGTGTGCATTCAGGAAGCTTACAAATGGACAGACATACTGTTGCCATCTGTGACCTCAGGGTGTACTTCCTGGTGCAGGAGAAGATTTGCCCACCATCGTCATCACCGCTCACTATGACTCCTATGGTCTGACTCCAGTGAGTATACAGCATAGTTACACCAGCAAAAGAAACATTTTAAATGAAGGTGTGTGTCAGTGTGTACATTTCTGTCTTATTATTGTAGCGAAGTCCTCACTACGAAAGTAAAACAAGGAAAATCATGTACGGAGGATCATTGACAACAAACTTTATCTGACTTGGGGTTAAGTTTACTGTTTAGCATTAGCATTAGGCTCAGATCCAAGGTTATGTTTTGACATGAAGCGGAAACATACATTTGAAATAAAACAGTGGCTGTCGTATGGAGCAGACTCCAATGGTAGTGGAGTCACCATCCTGCTTGAGCTGGCCCGGCTCTTCCGGAAACTTTACAGCAACACCCACAGCCAGCCTCCGTGAGTTAGACACAAACACACACATTATCTGACAATAAGTAACAGATCATTAATGAGTCATTATGATGTTGTTTTTACAAATCTTCCTGAAAGTATTGATCGTGAAGGAACTTATCCAATCCGTTCTGCGTATCTATGTTTTCACGTTGTGTTTGGGCATTTGAAATGAATGTTCTTGTGTTCTAGATACCATCTCCTTTTCTCCCTGACTGGTGGAGGGAAGTATAACTTCATTGGGACCAAAAAGTTTATAGAGGAGAATATGGACCACGCTGGTGAACTGCTCTTTATCACTCACTTAAACATCTTCTAGGAATAGAGTCAGAACAGAACTAATGGCACCTAGAACAGACTAGACCAAGACGAATCATGTTCAGTCAGAATCATTAGGCTACTCTCTTTAAAGCACATACTGATATAGTCATGAGCTGTCTACTGGACTAACCATGACTGGGAGGGCAAAGCTATGATAACGGTGTATTCCTAGATGTTCCAGTTGATTTTCCTTTATTGTTTCCCTCAAGTGGCTCTAGTGTGTTTGCCTCTTGAAATGATTCCGTTGTGCTATGTCTCCCTCTAGAGACCAGCCTCTTGCATGACAACGTGGCATTTGTCCTGTGTCTGGACACACTGGCCAACGGAGATGAGCTGTTCTTGCATGTGTCCCGCCCCCCCAAACCTGGCACACCTCAGCACACCTTCGTACAGCAATTGGAACTGGTACCTCCCATTAGATACTGTAGGACGTGTGGAGGTGTTGGATAGCTATTATATACTACGCTTATATTAATTCTACCAATCTTTATTTTAGGTTGTTTCGTCACGGTTCCCTTGGGTGAAACTTGGAATGGTCCACAAAAAGATCAACCTGGGGGAGACTACTGTGGCTTGGGAGCATGAGCGCTATGCCATACGTAGGATACCGGGTTTCACCTTGTCTCACCTGGGGGACCCCAAAGCTGAGCTCAGAGGCTCCATCCTGGACACAATGTGAGTAGCAGATATCTGCTTAAACAGCTCCTACAAACCTTTGTGCTGGAAAGAATGACAACATTATATCAAAGGCATATTTCACATTTCCTCCTGTCTGGTAACCAATGAAACTAGTTCAATTCACAAGGTTTGTTTAAAACCTCTCTGAGGCGCCATATTAAGACAGTTGGACTTTAATGCTGTTTGGTTGACTCTTTTTGGTTGACCGTACTGAATCTTGTCTCAGGATTTATCTGACTTGTCTAAATTGTTAGTGTAAATTGTTAGTACCATATGTTGTTGGAACCACAAATAGTTTGTGCTATTTCTACTGTATGTTGACTTTGGTAATATTGGTGTGTTGAAGTTAGTTTGGATACTTGGTGATTTACGGGTGTTCAACGCTCCCAACAGGTTGCATGTGGATTTGAGAAAGATGAAGCGCAACGCCATCATTATTGCAGAATCATTGGCTCGGTTTATGTATAATCTCTCGGACAAGGTATAAAACAAGTTAATTCTCACACACTCACAGTATCATTAAAAGGCATCATCTTTCTTTCTTTCTTCAGTTTTTTACAGAACTTATGTCATCATTTGTTTTTCAACAGGGTTCCCCAAAAGACATACAGGTCTTCAAGGGACAAATGGTAAGAAGTTTTTTCCCCCAAACTTGACGGAAGCCCGCTATTGCATCCAGCTGTCACAACTATCCCCAAGTTGCTTCGCCCAAACAACTGCAGTTGAGGGAACAATTGAAAGTTGTGGGGATTTGATGGCCACTTCCTGTGTAAACAATTCCATCCATGTACTTACATGACCTGAACATTTGTGTTGTGGAGTTGGATGCTTGCAGTTTCAACTGTCCATGTGAATCTTTGAATTACTTGCAGGAGTTTCAGGACAGTCGCATGTCCACACTCATGTCTCTGCTGGCGTCCCTCCCTCGGGCCGCGCAGCTGGACAAAGAGCCGAAGAATGCCCTTCTGGTCAACTCTCTGGAGCACGAGCTGAGGCACTCTCTGCACCAGGTTCACAGGCACACCTTCCGCCAAGACAAGAGGTGAAAAAGCACACGGAGAATGATACTGACTCAGAAAACACGCACACACACACACACACACACACACACAGAATGCAAGACAAAACAAAATAAAAGGGGATAGCAAGAGACTTGATATTCCTTTCCTGGCATTTATGATTACTGACAAAGTAGTTAGAAAATGTTTTGTTTCATGTTAAGGGATCCTGAGCTTACCTTCTTTGATCAAATGGAGCAGCCAATGATGATGTACAGGTATGGAGTAAATAGCTGTTTTAATATAATGAAACAATTTATGTTAAATTGCCAACGACTTTTAAAAACGTTTATGTTTCATGTTTTCATAATTTTTGTTGAGCAAACCATGTATTTTATAGTCTGATGTAGAGATGTTTTCCCACCATTTAAATGTTTTTTCATGCCTCACTTGCAATGAATATTTTGGTCTCTGTATGTTTCATCACAGAATAAAGCCAGCAGCCTTTGACCTTTTCCTTGGTGGCTGCATAGCAGCGTATCTAGGAATAGTCTACTATGCCATCCAGGTCAATGATAAACACATTATTTTATATTATTGTGTGGAACAATATTTGCATCAAGGCCATGTTCTGGGTTTAAAACTGTCACTAAAACACTGATAGTGTGCTGATTTCTCCTCTTCCTTTTTTAGAATTTTGAATATCTCTACACAAAACTGAAAGCAGCTGTAAAGTCCAAACAACAGTAAGGTTGTTATGTCTGACGTCCTGGAAGAGAACAGAGCTGTGTTTATGAGGCCCAAAGGAAAGTCATTTTATTAGCCAACTGAGACTGGCTGTGCTTTAACATCTGCATTGCTGGGTGTTTTTACAAGCAATTTACAATACTGATGTAAAAAGGCTTCATGAAATACATAAATTATAAGGAGAAAGATGCAAGATTTGAAAAAGTTGCATTTTCTAACTCTGTTGTGTTGATTAAATAGAAATTCTTTGAATAACACAATGTTTCATTTAAATCTTTTCAATCATTTATTGCTTCATTTGGCTTAGTTTTTGATTAGTTGTGATGTTTCATTAGAGAGGCATCAGTAGTTTTTATTAGTTGTGATGATTCATTAGAGAGGCCTCTGTAGTTTTATATTAGTTGTGATGATTCATTAGAGAGGCCTCTGTAGTTTTATATTAGTTGTGATGATTCATTAGAGAGGCCTCAGTAGTTTTTATTAGTTGTGATGATTCATTAGAGAGGCCTCTGTAGTTTTTATTAGTTGTGATGATTCATTAGAGAGGCCTCTGCAGTTTTGATGGAAAAAGTCTATGCCAACATGAGGGTGAGATGATGCCTGTGCCAACCAGTTTATTTA
Source organism: Esox niger (assembly GCA_016801105.1). Lineage (NCBI taxonomy): Eukaryota > Metazoa > Chordata > Actinopteri > Esociformes > Esocidae > Esox > Esox niger. The sequence goes on along the minus strand of JACXGJ010001378.1, from coordinate 60,041 downwards.
GTGAGCAATACTTTTATGATTATTTACATTTACTTGGAAATAGGTTTTGAACTGTACAGATTATGTGCTATTTATTAAAAGGCACGGCCTAATGTTAATGACATGTTCAAACATCTGAATCCCATTGGTGTTAACTTGGGGAGGTAGTGGGAGCTGTAAATTATCAACCTCCATGCCTCCATTAGGTCCCTATTCCTGGTCAATAGCACATTCTCCTCACCTTTGGGGCAGGCGCAAACAGCTTGGGCACCAGTCAACCTTCAACCCTGCCTAATAAATGCACTATAAATGCATCAATAATGCTTAAAAAATTAAGCCCTTTATCAGAACCAGCTCAATGAAAAGAATGCCTACACCTGGTCTGAAAGGGAGCAACACCTGTATGAAAGGTTTCTCTCACCTGAGTCAGTGCCTGTATCAAGGAGAAATATTATTATAGGTATGATGTTATGTTTTGATGATAAGTACTTGTCTGGAGAAAATAGTAGTTTAGCCTCACATTTACATTCGGAATACTCTTCCAAGGCAACTTTATTGCATTCATATCTGCTTTTTCTTTCTAACTGAATCTTTTAATGTTTATTTGAATCTGTGCCAACTGGAGAATGACACAAAAATGATCATAAAAAATCACTGCAAAACAATGAGCATACTGACTTTCTGAGGTAATACGTAGTTCAGTGTTTTATATTTAGTATGTCCACCAGAGGGAACCAAACAATAAGAACACCCTGAACCACATCCTTTTTCTCCAGACTGTGTATCCAACACAAAGCCTCTCCGACTAGAAAAGTGGTACTCGGTGTGAAGAATAACTACATTTTACTGATCTTATGGGATCTTATTGAGGGCCTCGTTAATGTGGTGAGGGCCTTGTCGATGTGGTGAAGGCCTTGGCCCTTTTGATGTGTATGAGGTCATTGTCAGTGTGGTGAGGGACTTGTCTATGTGTGAGGGGCCTTGTTATGTCTATGATGGCATTGTCGATGTGTATGAGGGCCTTGTTGATGTGGTGAGGGCCTGGTCAATGTGGTGAAGGCCTTGTCGATGTGTGAGGGGCCCTGTTATGTCTATGAAGGCATTGTCAATGTCTATGATGGCATTGTCGATGTGTATGAGGGCCTTGTCAATGTGTTGAGGGCCTTGTTGATGGGTATGAGGTCTTTTGTCAATGTGTATGATGGCTTTGTAAATGTGTAGGGGATCTTATTGATGTGTGTTAGGGCCTAGTAAATGTGTATGTGGGCATGCTCTCTGTTCAGTCCCCTGATGTCTACAAAGAGCTCCTTTGTTTGTTTGTTTTCGTTATGGGAAAATATGTTTACCTTGCACCACTTTGCCTGGTCTCAAACCCTGTAGGCTGACTCTTCGTTGGAGATCTAGTCAACCATTGTTACTACAAACCAATGTAATATAGAGCGAATCTTCAGTCTGCAACAGATGTTTATACACCTGTTTTCTGAGATCCAGATCTGTTACCAACTTAATGTTAAGAATATAAACTGTAGCAGGCAAGACACAGTGTTCAAATATTACAACATAATCAAGCCTTACATGGCAATAGCACAAGACCAACAAATTAGCACTTTAGTCATTCCTTACAAGTCATCTTCATTCTATTGAGGTTATTAGATTTAGAGTAATAGTCCATTGAAACACGTCATTTAATTCCCAGACAAAGAATAACAGAAGGTTGGCATTCTTAGCATTCTTTCAAGTGACAAAAATCCTTAATGTATTATATTGCTTTATGTTGGCTGCATTTCCATAGTTCTGGTTTGAAATCATCATGAATCTTATTTTGAGATTTGCAGTTCAAGGGTTGTGAATTAGCATGATATCCATGGCGCTGATCCACACAGGAAGTGTGGGAGAGAGCGAAGGATAATAACAAACAGTTAGCCTTTAAACTGTTCCAGTAGAATAGGAAAGTCACTGAGAAATAAATGAACATACATTATGTATGGATTATAGTATTTCCTCAAGGATATCTCTCACTGAATATTATTCATAGCCCTGAAACAAGTAACTGAAAGTACAACTTCTTTCAGACATGGACCCCTCCGTTACCTCTATCAAAACCAGACCATTCATCTGGACAAACTTGCTGAAAGAAAACTGGAGGAAGTTCACTTTTTAGAGGCTTAGGAGCAAACTTCTTGCTCATCTTTTTTGTCTTAAAACCATTATTACCCTGCATTCTTCTGGGTTTAATCTCATTCTTTCCGTTGTATCCTGCCTCTGCTCGCGGCTCGCTCCTCAGCTGGCTGCCAACTTTCCATAATTAGCTCCCTCTCTCACACACTGTTGCTCTCTTTCTCACCCTCCGTCTTGCTCTCTATCCCCTTCTCTGTCTCTCTTCCTCTGTTTTTTCTCCCACTCCTGTTCTCTGCCAACCATTCACCAGAGAGCAAGGCCGCCAGATGTAAATCTCTCTAGGGGATTTGGCCAGGATAAACATGACACACATCTGGAAGATGCCAGATTCTTGACACGTTACAAGAACCAGCCTCACGACCGGCGCAAGAGCATTCATCTTCCTGTCCCCCCCCAGACTCTTATTCACCTTTTCCATTCTGCTCGATGTTTGCTGTTGTTTTTGTTGTCTTCCTACTCAGGCTGCTTGGTAGACCGCTAAGGGGACTGAATCCCCTCTCATGTTGATTATCAAATCAGAAATCCCTATTGCTAATCCATCCATAATGCTTAAGTTGACATCTGTAGACTCTACATACTGATTACAAAACAGAAGAAAGATTTTGTTTCACATTAAAATATGTCTGCCACACTGTCAGGAGAAGAAGGGTTTTATTAACCCCGGCTAATAACATAATCCTAAATTAATGAAGGGACTTAAGAATGTGTCTAATGTTTGTTATGTCGTGCCTGCGTGTTAGTGTTAGTGTTTAGGTGTTTGCATGTGTGCTCGTTAGGGGTTGTGTACCGCAGAGCAATACATTCTTTCCATTACCCAGAGCAATGTACTGAGCCCAGATCCAACCAGCACATCCCTCCACCCACCTCCTCATCCCTTTCAGTCTGTGCTGTTCTGTGACAGGGGAGAGTGGAAAGAGCTGACCCACCCCTGTCAGGGCCAGCCCTGCTGCAGCCCTGGTCCCTGCCTGGGCTGCTGCCTCTGGAGCTGGACAGACACAGACACACACAGACACACACAGACACACACACACACACACACACACACACACACACAAAAGTTTGTACAGCTAGCCAGAAAATAGAAATTGCATGCTCCCTTGCCCTAATCTTAACACTGGTCATAATTTATTTCTGGAGAGTGAATATAACCCGTTTCCAGAAAAGTTGGGACACTGATTGAAATGTAGAGAAAAACAGTATGCGTTGATGTGCAAATCACTTAAACCCTATATTAAATAGAAAATAGTGTCAAGACAACATCAAATGTTGAAACTGAGAACATGATTGGGTATTAAAAGATAATTCCAGAGAGGATGGGTCTGTCAGAAGTGAGGAGGGGGAGGGGTTCACCACTCTGGGAAAGACTGCATGGGCAAATAGTGCCACAATTCAAGAATAACGTATCACAATGTAAAATTGCTAACATTTTGGGGCTCTCAACATCTAAGGTACATATTATGAATTCAGATTCAGAGAATATGTAGTAATCACTGTATGCAAGGGACAAGTACGAACACCAATATGGAATGGCCATGATCTTCGAGCCCTAAAGCGGCAATGCATTAAAAACAGGCACGATTCTTTAAGGGAAATCACTGCATGGGCTCAGTAACACTTCAGAAAACCATTGTCTGTGTACAAAGTACGTTGCTGCATCCGCAAACCCAAGCTAAAACTCTACCATGTAAAGGAAAAAAACGAATATAACAAGATCCAGAACCGCCAGTGCCTTCTCTGGGCCTGAGCACATTTAAATGGACTGAGGTGGAAAAGTGGAAAACTGTCCTGTGGTCTGATTTATCAAAATGTTTTATTCTTTTCGGGAATCATGGACACCGCATCCTCCTGTCTAAAGAGGAGAGGGACCATCTGGCTTGTTTTAGGCGGACAGCACTGAGAAGCCAGCATCCATGATGGTATGGGGGTGCATTAAAGCACATGTTAGGTTGACTTGGACTTATGTCAATGCCAAACCACATTCTGCAAGTATTAGAACAGCATGACTCCGTAGTAGAAGTGTCTGGGTGTTAAACTGGCCTGCCTGCTGTCCAGACCTTTGAAAACATTTGGTGCATTATGAAACCCAAAATACAATAAATGAATCCCAAAATAATAAAATATCTCAGTTTCAACATTCGCTATGAAGTCTATGCACTATTTTCGGTCAGGTATATGAATGATTTGCACATCGTTGCATTCTGTCCTAACCTCTGAAAAGGGGGTTGAATTATGGCAAGTGGCTTAACAGGTGTTATGAGTCAATGTTGAGTCATAGGGACTCATTGGGAGAATTCTGCAAAGATACTGTGGACAGATCAGACATATTTTCCTTTGCCATACCATACCTCCTGGTCTGTGAAACATAGTGGAGGGGAGATATGGCCTGGGTGTGTATGGCTGCCACTGGAAATGTCCTTTATGTTGTAATTTACGATGTAACTGCTGATTGCATCAACAGAATTAATTCCAAATTGTAGAAATTTACTGTTAATTAAAGGACAAATAAATGCCTTCAAACTCACTGGAAAGACCTGCTACTGTGTACATACAGCAAAACAATGACCTCAAACGTTGAGAAGTACGCCTGTAAGAGCATCTCCAAAGCAATACACAGCATATAATATGGTCAATGGGTCTCCAGGTGCAGATAGTTATTGCATGTCAAGGGAATGCTACCAAGTACAACACTTAATTGCCTAGTTTCAACTTCAAATGAATTGGCCCTAAATCATGTGGTACCCTGCCATTTCAGGGCTATGTATAGACAGTGATGTCATTCCTAAATTGTAAAACAAATATATTCACTAATGCCCTCACATAAAATTAGAAAAGCAATACTTAAACATAGTAATTGTTGGATTGTGTTTGTTGACTCAACCCCAAAAGAAAAAAGCTTCCCTGCCCCAATAATTACTGAAGGCCCAAATTACTCTTATAAACATTTGTACATTCATTTCAAAATTTCGGACATGAAGCCTCGTCGGCCCAACACACTAACAGGGGTGTAAATACCTACGGAAATGAATACTGGATGAATACTCTCCTACTGTGAATGTCACTTGAAGATCTCTTAAAATACTGCCTCTTCACTGTCTGCACATTGGTCTTTTGTGTCATTTGCGGGATACTCATGCCGCACCACCACTCTGGTTAAAAGCAGTGTACAACAGAATGTAAAGAATAAGCTGTCATTTGGAATGCAGAGTATCAACTTACTGTACTGTATGTTTACAATCCTCTTCAGTCAACCATTAGCATGGAAATCCAGGACTGATCCAAAGAAATAAGGTTTGAAGGATACAATGTAATTGAGTACATCGGTGTATTATTTCTTTTTTTATCAAATTCAATAGAGAAATTTGCTCCACAGTATTGTCCATAACATAACAACATAAGGAACATGTAATACAATAAGACTGGATCAACAAATGAAATCAGTATTTCTTGCTGGAGTTTAAACCACAACATGGGCATTGGCATGAGTCATTGGAAACCTCCTCCTCCTCCTCTGTACTTTGTCAGCGTTATGAGGCGGAAGTTTAACTCCCTAGGGAACACACTTCCCAAATGGTAAACTATCTTTACGAATAACACCAATGCGTCCTGGGTGAGGATAGTGCTCAATAAAGGAACAGGGATCCATTTGGGAAGCTAAAACTTCAAAGTTATGCTCTCTAGTCGGCCCTTTTCTTATGCATGTTAATGGAAGTCTCTGGACTGAAGAATCAGCACAACTTTCAGGCATATACTTTAAATCCTTCCATTTTAAACCTCCCAATCATACCCACATTACTTGGACAATCAAATAGCCCAGCCTAGTGGACTAGCAGTCTGGTTCCCATGGCAACAAAGAGTGCAGAAACACAGCACCGAGGCTAGCAACTAAAATCTTTTATGAATAGCTAATTTTGATCCTTTAATAATACCTATCGGGTGTTGTTTTTAAATCATGACCCCCGCCTCAGATTCCAGTGCAAACAACGGCATTGTCGTAATCCAATATCTGTTGATTTATTTTTTCATAAAAATCCTAGCCAGTATGTACTGTATTTATAAACTCGCAACATTCATTTTGTACAAAAGTGATTGTTATACCGCTCTCAAGCCTGCACACAAAACACATACCCACGAATACACACAACTAAAGAACTGAAGATGTTTCTTCTTGGTTTTCTTTAAGACCATGTCATCAACATACAAGGCTTTTTTACGACACTTTTAATATAACACCCCACTGGTCCTTCCGGTGTAGGAGGTGCTTGTAAAGGAAGGTGTGGATGACATAATCTTTATAGAAAGTTAACAATGCAATCTCATTGGTGGAGAGAAACATCCTTGTGCAAGAAGGTCCATTGAATCATTCCAACAAATGACTGCGTCCCTTAGTGCAAAAACATGAAAATAAGTAGTTAGAGTCATCTTACTACTTTGTGTTTGTTGCTGTCCTCGTGGCAAAAATACATCTTAAAGTGCATCCAAAGCACTCTGGTAGAAAATAAATTATTTCATTCCTCAATAATCATAGAAAACTTCAGAAGGATAGAAATAGATCTATGTCTGGATATATTGGTCTGGGAATCACATGAACTACATGTAAAGCAAACAGTTGATAAGGTGCCTGTTTAGCAAACTCATTCTAAGCATACTGTTTTGATAGAGCAACAAAAATGACTCACTTGCCTCACATGTTCTCAACTCAAATGCTTTGAATGGGTAAAATAAATAGAAAATAACAGTCCTTTACCATTACCAGAAGCAATTGCAGCCTTGAACTAGTCTAGATAGTACAATATAGCCTTTGGTGGGTTCATGGATTTGACCCACAAGACAGACAATTAGAAAAAACACAGTGTTTGAGCGAAGATGAGAATAAATGTACGTGACTGTTGTGGATCACTTGCTGCACACAACTCGGCAGCCATTACAACACGGCCAGGTCGTGGCAAGACTTGGAGCGAACCTTCAGCGCCATCTTTTTGTTGTTCTTGGCCACCAGGCGGTCCAGGAAGCGGCGAGCCTTCTTGGTGAGGCTCTCCTTGCGCTTGTACACAGAACGTCGCCGTTCATTGGTCTCCTTGCTGTCTCGCCGCAGGCGAATCTGCCGGACAATGCCCTCGAAGAGTTCGTGGACGTTGTGATGGAGGGAAGCAGATGTCTCAATGAACTTGCAGTCGAAAACCACGGCACATGCACGGCCCTCTGGGAAATAGCAGAGCACAGAGGAAGAAGGGTTTAAAATGGTAGTTTTTTTTACGTGCGAGAAGTCTACATTTGATTAATTTTTTTATTGACCAGGGATTAGATGACACATCTATGGAACTGGATTAGCTTGTCTGAAGTCCAGGAAAAACATTCAAACATTATATCCAATCACTGACAGCGTATGCAATGTGTGTTCTAAGTTCTACTCTAGGAATGTTAAAAGAACATACAATACAACAGTATTCCGATATGTTTTGCTCGTTTCTTGGACAATGATGTCCCCAGAAAGTGAAACATAGATTATTGTATGCCCCACTATTTCCTCTGTTATAAAGCCATGTACTGCTCAGATTGTCCGTGTTTTCAAAGGTTAAAACTTATGAATTCAGTGAGAATATCATTATGGAACACAAATGAAAACAAAGAGTAAAGCAGACATAAAATTCAATAAAAAATGTTTGCAATGTTAGTATTGGGGGAGATTTGTTGCGGTGTCTCAATGATGCCAAACCACCTGGCATTGATGGATCAGGGGTAGCCAAATTCAGCAGACAGCAGATGTTTGACAGATCAGGGGACCCAGATCGTAATAATAATATTAATAATAATATTTCTATAAGAATAATGTAACAACAATGTATGCAGGTGATTCAACACAATCAGGTCAGCATGACACAGCCAATGAAACCCCTAAACTATAAACACAAAGTTATGTTTAAGAATGGCTAGCTAGACATAACCAATTCCTAAGCATGTTGCATCACTCCATAAGAAATATACCATATATAGTGTGAAAAGGTCTACCTGGAAATAATAAAAAATATATATTGTTGTCAGAAGCATTGACTTGTTCAAAATCCTGGCCGTCTGTTCAATCGGATACAAGTGAAACTGTACGCTATACAAAGAAATGTTTCACCAGGTTTTATTTTGAAGAGGCAGGTGAGGAGATGCAACCAGAGGGGACCAGCCCCACCCCTCCACACCTGCCTCTTGTGAAGGCTGATTTGGGCAGCAACTTACAGAAGAGGAATAGATGCTAGAATCTGAGGGAAAACTAATATACAGTGTATGATTTTTGTGTATATTCCACACATAAGAGAAAGGACCACTTCGCAGGAAATTCACCATTCAGCAGAACAATGATCCCAATCACAAGGCCAAAATCACTGTGTGCAGAGCTGGTAAATACCAAAATCACTAAAGTTGTAATTGCAGGTGGCTCTATCAAACGAAAAGGTCAACCTAACAGTGTTTAGTGGTTGATATTTTTTATTTAAAAAAATATAAAACAACACTTTACCGGGACTGTGAAGAGTGGCGCACACATACAATTTTCTCATTATATCTAACACACTCTTAACAATCCCACACATTACACATCTAAAGATGTGCTGCTGTAACTGCTGAGGTAAACATTTCTTTCTTAAATATACAGCTCCAGAAAAACTGTAATGACCACTGCACCGTTTTCTTTCTTTTCCAAAAAAGTCAAAAAGGTTTTGAGTGAGGAACAGAAGGGTTCAAATTAAGAGACCACTGCAAACTGAACCCCTCTGTTCCTAACTCAAAACCTTCCTTTTCAACTTTTTTGGAAAAGAAAAAGATGCAAAGAAAAAGATGCAGTTGTCTCAATATTTTCTGGAGCTGTATTTGGTCCATGCCAGCTCTTAGTCATGAAGACCATGACTAACTGATATTCTGGAGATGTGCTAACACATTTCTATTCGCAGGTGCAGTGTATTTCTGGTGTCAGCTAATGGGGACGCTTATTGAATAAATTCAATTGGATTCAATGTTACCTTCTACAGCCACTTCTCTAGAGCGGACCAGGTCACTTTTGTTGCCCACAAGGATGATGGGAATGTTCTCGGCCTGCCGTATGCGCCGTAGCTGGATGCGTAACTCTGAGGCGCTCTCAAAGCTGGTGCGGTCCGTGATGGAGTAAACGATGACGTAAGCATTGCCCACCTGCATACAGTAGTCCTGGACCCACTTCTCATCCTCCTCCTGAGACACAGAGACAACTGTTATTCAACAGAGATCTAGAAAAACCTTAACCAACAGTAAACCTATGTGGGATCTAGCCTTTGTTATTGTGTGTTCTTGGATTTTATAATTGAATACACTGCTCAAAAAAATTAAGCAAAGTGTAATCCTCAAGTATATTGAACTTCAGGGATATCGACCAGTCCAATTAGGAAGCATAAGCGATTGTGAATCAATGTCACCGGTTTTGGTGCAAATGAAATAGGCAACAGGTGCACTGGAGGTGCAACAGCAAGACAACCCCCAAAAAGGGAATGGTTTTGCAGGTGGTGGCCACAAGCAATTGCTCTCTCCGTATCCTTCCTGACTGACTCTTCCCTAGATTCGTGTTTTGCTAGTGTCCTTGTCACTGTTGGTAGCATGAGACGGCATCTGCAGCCCATTCAGGTTGCAGACAGTCCAGATCCTCCAGGTAGGCACATCCATACGTACCGTTGCAAGGTTTGCTGTGTCTCCCAGTACAGTCTCAAGAGCATGGAAAAGATACCAGGAGACAGGACGTTACACAAGGAGAGCTAGACAGGGCCGTAGAAGGGCATCTACTCAGCAGCAGTACCAATATCTGCTCCTTCGTGCGAGGAGGAACAGGAGGAGCACTGTCAGAGCCATACAAAATGATCTCTAGCAGGCTACTGATGTGCATGTTTCTGACCAAATTGTCAGAAACAGACTCCATGAGGGTGACATGAAGTCCCAACATCCTCTAGAGGGACCTGTTCTCACAGCCCAGCACCGTGCAGCTCGACTGGCACTTTCAAGAGAACACCAGAATTGTCCGGTTTGCCATTCTCTCTTCACAAATGAGAGCAGGTTCACACTGAGCTCATGTGATAGACGTGAAAGAGTCTGGAGAAGCCATGGTGAACGTTATGCAGCCTGCAACATCATCTAGCATGACTGGTTTGTCGGTGGGTCAGTGATGTTCTGGGGAGGCATGTCCTTGGAGGGTCGCACCGTCCTCCAGATGGTAGCCAATGGTACCCTGACTGCTGTTAGGTAATGGGATGAAATCCTCAGACCCAACGTCAAAAATTATGACAATGCCTGGCCTCATGTGGCCAGAGTGTGTAGGCAATTCATGGATGACAAAGGCATTGATGCCATTGACTGGCCCTCACGTTCCCAGGATCTGAATCCAAATGAGAACCTCTGGGACATGTATCAGTGTGTATCGGTCCATGCTGCCAAGTAGCACCATAGACTGTTCAGGAGCTCACTGAAGCCCTGGTCCAGGTCTGGGAGGAGATCCCTTAGGACACCATCCGCCATCTCATCAGGAGCTAACCCAGACGTTGTTGGGAGTACACAGGCACGTGAGGAACACTACTGACTCACATTATGAGTTTCTGCGCTTAAATTTACACAACTTGGAACAGCCTGTGATTTCAATTGTTTACTTTGAAGGCTGGATTCAAACTCTGAAAATCAATCAAGAGGTTGGTGATTTATATCTCCACTGATCTTTGATGTGATTTAAGTGTTCCCTTAATTTTTTGGAGCAGTGTAAACGCAGCTTTCAAACATTAGTGATGGTCACCTTTACGTTTAAGGCTAATAAGGCACATTTTTACTTTTGGATTGTTCGTCCAAAAAATATATTTCGGTGACAGACCTCTTAATCCCAGTCGGTCTTTCAGGCACAGTCATTTTTAAAACAATCCATTATTCAGCTCTGTCTCAGGCAGTAATTAGTGTTATTAGCATCATACAAATTCATGAATGGAAAGCGGAAAACTACTTTAAAACCCTCCAAACTATGACAATTGTTTACGTCAATGGACATGATGATGTTGTATTCCTCTAAATAAAGTATACATTTTCGCGACATCATTTCATTTCAAATAAATGGGTACTTACTGTGTTTACCAGTCAGTTTTGTTCACGATTGTATCAATTCACACATTTGATGGTGTGCAATGTATATACAGTAATGTATTAGTATTAACTAGCTAGAAAGCAAGCTACCTGTTTCGTCTTTGATAATCACCTCCGCGATGGTGAACATGTTAATCCCCATTCCTTGCCCCGAATATCCGGAGGCAATGTGTACTTTGTGTATTATAACATAGCAATCAGAAGTACAAGTACTACAATCTGTCTTGTCCCCACAAGTTGAACTGGGTAACTTGATGGAATTGCATTCACGATCCTCTGAGGTATTGTCCAAATTGCAGGTAGAATTGTATTAACTTAAGATCCACGAGTAGGTAAACAATCGAGCAGGAGTTGACATCGATACAAAGGAAATCCAAAAGTTCAAAGTATATTTATCAAATGCATTGATAACACAGCATCATCCTGCACAATTAAATTATTGTGACATGGCACACGACATCTAGGTAAAAAGAAATAAGAAGGGTGTAAAACAAAAATATAGCAGTACTACACCTAAGTGTAAACTAGCAGCATTTTTTTTAATCCAGGCGAAGCAACCAATCTTCATATCGTTTATTGAGGTTATAGTTCACGCTTACCTCATGACATCACTGCCGAAGAACAGAAACTGTGTATGGTGGCTATAGGACATATTTTGCTAGGGCCAGATTACTGAATGTAGTTTGACCATATATGGTGATTTGGAGTAGTGTTTTGGAGTAGTTTTCCGCTTGCAATGCAGTTTTGCGATAGGGGTACGAACCGTTTACGTTCATGAATTTGGACGATGCTAATAACGCTAATTACAGACTGGGACGTGACTGAATAATGGATTGTTTTAAAAAAAATCCTCTATGGGCCTTCTGAAACATTCGTTGTTAAGTGAAAATAAAAAATAAATTACATTTTGAATTTTGGAAGAACTATCCCTTGAAATATTTTAATTGTATTAAAGAAACACAATTCCTCTTCAAATTAGCTTACATGCAAATTCAGTTAATGATTAAAAATTCACAAAACATTTAGTTTTGCTTCAGTTTTTAGACCTGGCCCCAGTTAAGATGATGGAACCACTAGGATGTCAGATGGAACCTGAATCCTATCTCCTGCTTTAGATCAGTTGTGCATCTAATAAACATCTTTCAACATTAAGATGGGCCAAATATGAAGCAAACGTATAATCCATTTACAAGACACATTTTAATCTGTCAACTCGTATTCCACAGCATCTTTTAAAGCAACATGGAAAAACCTGAGGAAAGACAGCTTGAACACATTAAAACCTGCTCAATCAATTTTCGACACTGTCTCATATCTTGTTACTTTACGTATTCTACAATTATGTCTTGATACCACATTTGTATCAGACAAACATTTGTTGAACTAAATGGATGAGGTAACATGGAACATCTTTCTGACCGATACTCCACGCTGCTATGGAAGTCTAAAACCTACTGTATTAGAGTGGAATGAGTGTTGACAGAGGAAGTCTTGTTCTGTAGGTCCTTCGAGCTCCATCAACAGAATCAGAAAAAAAGTATTTGGAAAGCAACTAGAAACAACACTGGCAAGAAAGCAACTGTACCATCACTGCATTGACAGTGTGCCATGTTAGTTACCAGGTAAACCCCATTGTCAGTCAATGTATATCTTTTCCTGGTCAAGTGGTTTGGCTAAAGCGTGACGCATGCATGTTTTTGCCTGAAGGACAGTGAGAGTAGCTTGTTACTAGTGTGAACTGAAAGCTGTATTTACATGTTATGTTCAAGTTTTTTCATTAATATTGCTTTCACAATCACTGATGTGGTCTAAATAAACTCTTATCGAAGGCCAAGTTGTGTAGCGAAGTGTTAAATGTCCAAGGGTACATTGCTTCACTGGGCAGTGTTTCATCAAACAGCAAGTGAATGATATACTGCTATAGCAACTAGGTAATTTTCAGGTTCAAAAAGTGGAACGTTCTTGACTGCCTTGAAGTCCATCCTCAGACTTAAATCCAATTCAACATACCTCTCAACTGCTGACTATGCAACTTCAGACAAACATGACTCTAAACAAACAACAAATTAAGGTGGAAATGTATTTGATGTTTTTAAAACATTTTAGAAATGTTAATTAAAATCGTTTAACCTTTCACTGGCAACCTTCACTGGCAACATGCTGTCGGTCATTCAACTACAAGTGCAAATCTGTGCCCTTTAAGATGTTCAAATCACCGTGCCAGTGTATGAACATCCTTATATTCCATAGCAATTTCCTTTTAGAAACACTTGAAACATACAGTGGGAAAAGACATCACCACAGACGTGTGAATGTTCTTGGTGTTGTATGTTCTTTTGGCTCTTTAACCCGGTGCAGACAGATAAACATGATGCCTATGCTGAATGCCTCAATCACCAGCAGTGATCAATACTGGAGCCCCACAGCCATTGGTGTCCCATACAAGCCTTTCCCCCATGCCACTGGAGCTCTGTACCACTCACTAATCCCCGCACAGCCAGGATTTACCCCTCTTCAGCTCCAGTCAATGGAGGATCGCTACAGGCACACAGGAACGGGGACATTTCTTTTTCCACAACACCGACGCAGGGGCACGGTTGTCCTTTAGGTATCATATTTGTTTTGAAGTGAATGGAATGGGGAAATAGAGTGGTTCATTGGGCTGTTACAGGCACAAGTCATGGTTTCTTTGATCTATTTCAGAGTATGCATTCTTCGGTGACACCAAGAACATGCATTTTAAGGGTAAAAAAATATGTTCGAGAAATGTAAAACTCCCGCACCCCCTTACTCAAATGAGTTTTTATACTTTCCACTCTACTGTACAAACGTGTAACAAAGGGGCTGGTGTTCTTGTATGTAGAAAAGGGGTTGGGTTGTACCTGTTTCTCATTCTCCCAAGTGTCCATAACAATTAAGGTAGTCTCCTCCCCATCCACAGTCATGGTTTTCTCATAGGTGTCCTCTAAAACAACAAAGAGATTAGAACATCTCATTACCACATACTGTACCTTAACTTATTGATCTGAACATTTTAAACCTGTCTATTCCACAGAGATTGATAAAAGGATTCTGGGACTCAAAAGCCTGTTGAAACCTGAGCAGTGCAAGGCCACTGATGGCATCCCCAATGTTAAAGTTCTTAACTGGTTGGAAGGTTAAATAAAAATAACATAAAATCTTACATGGTACTTTTCTATTTGTGTTATTTTTAAAGGCTGATTTCATTATACCAGAACAATGACTGATGATCTGGAGAAGGTGATGGGCTCTACACCATCAAGTCTCTTTACATTAATATCGTACACATTGTTTTTCTAACGCCCACATGATCAGACTGAACTAAAACAATTCAAACGCCCACATGAAGACTGAACAAGAACAATTCCAATGCCCACATGATTAAATTGAACTAAAACAATTCTAACATCCACATGATCAGACTGAACAAGAACAATTCTATTGCCCACATGATCAGACTGAACAAGAACAATTCTAACGCCCACATGAAAAGACTGAACAAGAACAATTCTAACACCCACATGATCAGACTGAACAAGAACAATTCTATTGCCCACATGATCAAACTGAACAAGAACAATTCTATTGCCCACATGATCAGACTGAACATTTCAAAGGCCAAAGGAAGCTCAGAGGAATAATTGTTGAACTTATATTTTATTGTTATTTATATAATGAAAAAAATGCCAGGTGTGTGTGACAATGGGATGATACTATTATTTATTTAATTTGAGTAGACTGTCCATGTCAATAAAAAGGGAGAAGAGGTGGGAGGGCAGTGGGTGGTGGTGAAAGTTCTTTCTTAAAGTTATCTGTTCTTTTGAACAAAATGTATGAAAAATAGCTACGTTTAGTTTAAATCTAAGAACTCCTTGACATTTAAAAACTTGGGACATCAAATAATTATTCTAAAGTGTGTATATCAATACCTCTTAAAGGTGCTTTGGGTATTCCACATTCACTTCCATATCGTTGAAGTTCAATGGTGGAAAGAAGCAGTGAGCTGTGTCTAGTTTAGACAGATAAGATCCTAGACATTTTACATCAAGACTAAAAACTCTTAGGCCAAGAATGGAAGGAATTGTTACATTTTCCACTTTCAAAACCACCCTTACCATAAAAGCAGTCACAAGAGATGGACAAAAATTCCAGCAAAGCCTTGTGAGTTTGTGTCATTTGGTGATATTCTAGGACAGAATCTGTTAACAAGCAAACAAGTGAAATTCCTACAATGGCTACTTGTGCAATGTCCTTGTACTGTTGCTCTGTCCTCATAAAACATGTATTTTAACATGTACATTAAACACACATTTAAACAGCTCAGTTATTAAAAGTTTGACAAGTGTACACAAAACTAAAAATAACAACAGTCAGTGAAAGGCTGACAGTCCACATCACACAGACACGCCAGCGGAGTGTGAACCTCTCAAGCCAGCCTAGATAAGCAAAGAGCACTGAGCTGATACCGTACATCCAGTCCCTCTTCATCACTAGAACAGGACAGGGACAGATTGGCCCTGCTTTTTGATACCCATCTCGGTTCTTCTTGGGAGGGATAACCTATACTCTTTCGGAAATCTCCTTCTAGTTTTTCTTTTGGGAGTCTGGCAATGTCAGCGTAAGCTTGGGCATTTGGAAAAAAACATGTTCAAAAGATCCATAAAAGGTTTTCATCCAATCTTTTTGTAGAATAAGTGTACAGACATAACTTAAGTATGAACATTTAGGAAAATGCTTGTCATAGTCACACAGCTTCAGCTCATCTCTGAACTATTTACTAAAGTAAGACATACTCATTTCATATCCCAATTAAATATTTAGCTGTAAACTGCACAATGGTCAAGCAGTGTCATTATCTAGCATTATCTAGACTGTAAAATGTTATGGAGGATGTCCCATTAGCTGTATTGGGATAACCAATACAGTGCATTACTTTTGAACAGGGCCTACTGGGATCTAAACAAAACTAGCACACCATGTAGGAAATAGGATGCCATTTGGAATACATACACAACACATCTGACAACTGATGAGTCTTTCCATAACAATCGGGACATTCAAAATGTATCTAGGCTGCGTCCTCACTATTCCCATTATATTGCACTATACTTTGGAACCTACATTTTAAAAAGCACACTGCAGGACTGCTCCAAACCTGAGATCTAGTGCTTTTCTGGCATTTCTCCCAGACACTTGAAAGATGCTGCACAACAGTTGATAAATTGGCGATACAACCCACAACATAATGTTTTAAAAACGTCTCAGGATTTTTTTTACTGTGCAGTAAAGCACTGACCCAACACAAGCCAAAACAACATGAACATCTCTCAAAGGAATTAATCTACTGTCTGGGTCTGTTTTCATGCGTGACCCTAACGTTTTAAGTATTTGTTTATGAATATACACATTTATTTGACTTTAATTTTGTCATAATAAAACCTTTTGAGAGATTCACAAATGTACATTGGATGTTTCACAAATGACAATCTGTCGGCACAAATCAGACAACAGGACGCCCAAATCAATGGGTGGGTCAATACAAGTTGCCAATCAATTATATATTTGAGGTCATTTACTACTAAATGTACATGTGACAGTTGAAGCAGTTAAATCAATGTAGTTGTGACAGGTTAGACAAGGTTATCGTGGCCAGGGCAATGTCAGTAACCATTAGCCTACTTTGAGTCATTTTTGAAGAGATACAAACACGTAGGCTACATCAAATTGAATAAAATTGGCCTACGTTTCATTAGTGTTCACGGACATTAACGAACAGATAATTATGGATGAATTATTTTTAGGTTAGGCTAAGTAAGGTATTACAATGAGACGCTGTTGACACAGTAAACAGCCAATAATCTATTCATAGGAATTGTATTTTAATATTTTTAAACCCACCTGTATGATCGTGAGACTCCTGTATGCCGGCAAATATACTAGCAAGACTGGACTTTCCAACACCGTGGTCTCCTAGCAAAACAACGCGGTACAAACATTCAGCTCCCGAGCCCTCCGAGTCATCGTCCGAGTCATCCGAAGACCAGTTGGCGCGAGAGTGGAAAGATTTGTCCCCGGGATGGTACGAGGCGGACTGGCCGAGCGGCGGGTGATGGCAGTCGGCTAGTGGATCTCTGCCTCTCGGCCCCGGCAGATGAGAGGCAGGGATTGGAGTACTTGCTCTTCTCCGCAAAATCTCCTTGCCCTCTCTCTGGGTGTGTGTCATATTAGCGAAAAGGCAAAGAACATCCCTTAAATAGGAAGATAATAGAGACACATTCATTATTCACTAGGAGATAAGAGTAAATTAACACAATACACCACTATAATGAACACTTTTTAAACACATATCTCCCCAACAAACCAAAACAGTATTACGAAACATAACATTGTCAGTTATTTACTCACAAATGTAGCCATGAATCTTCTAATTTAGTCCAGTATTCTTCATTGCAGAACAAAGCGACAACACTTTGTACATAGGTATTAAAGTTTTCGCGCGCCTCGGAACTGTGGGCGAGCTGTCATGCTGCTATTGTAAGAAGGTAAGCTTCCAGTGTATCAATCAGTTTTGTTACAGTTGTAAAGAATAGCTGATGGGACACTGTAACAGTATACAGCATGGAGTCATGGCAACAGCCTGAAAAGCTCCACAACCTTGTTAAAAATGTAAGAGTGGAATCAGGGGTTGCTCTCTAGTCTGTCTCGTTCTCCGTATCATACAAACGCGGGCGGCGCACAGCACACGCGCGCACACACACATATACACACACACACACACACACACACACACACACACACACACAAAAACAAAGAAATACACACACACACACACGCACACAAAACACGCACAAAAACAAACAAATACACACACACACACACACGTACACAAAACACGCACAAAAACAAACAAATACACACACACACACACACACACACACGTACACAAAACACGCACAAAAACAAACAAATACACACACACACACACACACACACACACACACTTGGAGGCATATATTGTTTTTCTTATCACCTGTAGTGTAACCGTTCTCGACCATAATATTTAAGCTAGGTTACTTAAAATATTAGCTGTTTGCAATTTCCATAGCTGCCTCAGAAGTGTAGCAATTGTTGTACCACGTACGCCGCAGATGTTTCAAGTCAGCCTCAGCTGAAGAATACGATAGATTATTAGCATGGTCCCTGCAGGAGGTTGAGAGTGCCTCTTGTGGTCCCTACACGAGATGTGTTAACTTTATAGATGTATTTGTTATAGATTCATTTGTTATCCGTCCATCGCTGCATACCTGTCTGTCAGTATGACTAGCTAACAATCATTCTCCATCTATTCATGAATTGTTGTTTAGAGTAAATCATTATTAGAGTAAATAATTAGTTTTTTAAGTTCACAATCGTTTGTAACCTTGCTACATTGAGTTTACCCAACATATAAATCATGTCAATGCTGAATTATTAATAATATGTATTCAATGTATTTTTTATACGGGCAAAAGTTAGATTTTTGTTATAAATGGCCAGAAGACATCTGTACTTTATGTTTAAGTAAATGTTAAAAAGAAAACTCTACAAAATTGTTCCACTTGCCTGAGATATTCCCCATTTACACCTTCTCACTGGTCTGTCTATCAGTTTACATAGTTTGAGCCGTCATCCGCCTTACTGAAGTCAGGTGATATTATCATGGTTCCTACATATACTCTGATCCTTTGCTCTTCAGTGAATATTTATCATGCTTTAATAAAAAATAAGAATTTTCTTTTGAAAAATGTTAACTGCATGGGTTAGTCAGCTCAGTTGTACACTCACTGAAGGGCATTGTCGCTTGAAGTTGTTATGTCATGGTGTCTTATGGAACACACCGCTGGTTCTTGTCAAAACGGTTGTATCAATATATTCTATTATTTTTTTGCCTGAATATTGGCAAAGATATAGATGAAAGTTCTAAAGATATTTTTAACTTAACTGTCATCTAAACTTGCCTGTCTCTGTTTGTGTGATTTCGGTTACTGACTGCTGTTGTTGACCCCACATTCAACTGAATTTCTGCAAAATTTGATGCTTCGGACTTAATTTGTCTCTGGCTTTGTCTGGAGCAGGGGCCGTGTTTCCGGATCCTGCACCAGCATGAGGTTACTTAAATGTACCTTATTTCTGCTAAGCTAGACTAATGGGTATTTTCGTGTCTACAAGTTCAATGCCCACTGTCCTACCAGCCACTACAGTCAATATGTCTCAATATTGGTTTACAACCATCAATTTAAAGGACGCTTATTTCCCTGTGTTAATCACCCCCCCAGGTTTCTGAAACTCCACTTCTAGTCCTCCGCCTGAGTCTCTCCATTTCTCTACACACGTTTTTGTTGTGGTGGTTGAAGGAGCCTTGCCACCAATGAGGTGCAGAGGGCTTTCTGAACAACTGGCTGGTGGTAGTGAATAGATAGCCATGCACACCTTTAGATAACATTAATATACAGCCTTTAATAGCTAAAGATGATAAATGTGGTGCTGAATTGTTATGCTGCTGATGTTAACTACCTTGATGAAAACCAAAAGATAACTAGAAACGATATTTTACTAGTATATCTTTATGCCACCTCTCACAATCACATTATGAGGTGTGTAAATTAAAGAGAAATATGATCAAGCAAATCAACAGGAGTTTCCTCTCTCTCCATTAAGTGCAGCATATAAATCTTCAGTAGTCCATATGGTTTGACAATTGTGTTGATATAAAAGAAAGCCATGTTTTTGTGACCAACCCAATTCCATTTAATAATGTTGTCCCGAGATTCAATGTCAGGACTTTCCCCAACCAAAAGCCCAGGGTTAATGGTAATGTCCATGCTAAGCTTAGAGCACGCTCCTCTACCTATAGCTCTGGAGACCTGGAGGCTTTGAGGAGATGCAGACACGTGGTGTGGACTACGTCACATCACAAACTATCAAGGGAGGAATAGCAATGATGCACGTCCTGCTGCCAGCTCAATACCTTCTATGTACGGTTTGAGGCAATCAACACAATTCCTTTGGTGAAGCTTGCTGAGGACCAGGACGACTGCACTCTGTCCATAACCACGGCCTATGTGAGGAGAGCTCTTAAAAAAGTGAATCTTCGGAAGTCACCAGGAACAGATGGTATTACAGGCCGTGTTCTCCGGGTGTGTGCCGTCCAGCTAGCGGAGGTTTCCCCCTCCATATTCAACCTCTCCCTGTCTCTGTAGTCTCTTCTTGCTTCAAACAGACCACCATTGTCGCTGTACTGAAGAAACCTCACATAACCTGCCTGAATGACTACCGCCCGGTAGCACTGACGGAGGTCATCATGAAGTGCTTCGAGCAGCTTATCAGAACTCACATCTGCTCTACCCTTCCTGACACCATGGACCCCTTTCAATTTGCATAATGCCCCAATAGACCTACAGACAATGTCATCACCCTGACGACATACACTCTCCCGCTTGGAAAAAGACAACAAATACATGAGGATGCTGTTCGGTGACTACAGCTCTGCATTCAACACACCATTGTGCCCGCTAAGCTTGTTCCTAAGCTCAGGACCATGGGACATAACAACTCCCTTTGCAATTGGATCCTGGACTTCCTTACGGGCAGGCCCCAGCTGGTGAGAATGGGTAACCTCACCTCCCGAGCACCAGTGCCCTGTAGGGTTGTGAACTCAGTCCCCTCCTTTAGTCCCTTTTCATGCATGACTGCATGGCCACACATAGCTCCACCACTCTCCCTAAATCCGCAGATGACACAACCATACTTGGTCTCAACTCCAACAATGATGAAACCGCATATAGAGGAGGTAAAGAACCTGGCTACACGATACCAGGACAACAACCTCTCTCTCAATGTCTGCAAGACTAAGGAGAAGATCACCTGCAACAACTGAAAAAGGTCCATTATCAGGCTTTGCAAGGCAGAGTCAGAGTAGTTCATGTTGTGTGTAATGTTTATTTTCATCGCATTGCTAAACTTTCAAAATATTTTGGTTAGTAAAAAAAGTACAAATTATAGGAAAGTATATTTTCATTTATTTTCAAAGTATTCTGCAGTTACAGGTTGAGCAGAAGGCAGTGGGCTGACATCTGTAAATCAGTTCTGTCCTTTAAAACTCTCAGGGAGTAAAGGTCACAACCTTAGCTTCAGACTACCCAGAAAATAATATTCTCTAAGGCTTGGGTGAATTTTTTCCTACTGAAACAAAAAGAGTAATCAAACTAGTCAGTCTGATGAAGACACTGCACTGTTTATAAAGTCAGCCTATTTCCCAGTCTGGAACAGTTGCAAATAACAAACAATTTTTGAAAACATCTAATTTTGAACTGGATGGGTAATTTGTTGTTTATCCTTGCATAGTATATAAGTAGACTCACTATAATGCCTCAAGTTATTCCAAGTTTGAAAGCGACTGTTTTTATGACATGGCACATTATTTGCATGGCATAGTCGACAATTTTTTGGGAACCTGATTTGGCTCGACAGCACCTTTTTTACAAAAAGTGTCCCAAAGCATCGTAGTGCATTTTCAGGTGAAATACAATCAGAAACATCCCAAACCTAAATTTACAGATTCTGAGGAGATTTGTAAAATAGAAGTGGTTGCTCTCACTAGGAGACTTATTGCGAACTGAAAAAGCTCTACTCAAAATGTTTTTGGGAAGATAGGTACACTAATGAATGTGATAATGAGCACTAAAATGAATTAAAGTGCCAATTATGGGCCGTATACACAAAAACCAAACTGATAAATCAATCAACGCTAAATGGATTTTGTCCATCGAATCCCACCGCAGAAAAACCAACATGTTATTTCTTGAAGTTGCTTTGCCTCTCAAATAAATGTGAACCATGGTCTTCATTAGAAAGACATGTTTATTGGTCAACTTTGAGTAGAATCAGTGTACTGTAACCAATATTCTGGGGTGTGTGCCAAAATGTCCCCAGTGAGGGACACACCAGCAGGGTCTCTCCATGTCTCTTACACGTCTAAATGGGGAGCCAGTCCTCACATGGGATGTTTAAGATCACATCCATATCCGGGGTGCATCTGAAATAAACATGTAACTCATTCAGAACCGTGATGTACACTGTAGAACATTTCCTCATTTTCATACAATAGGACATCTACTGTACTGTGGTGAAGTATCAGTCATTGCTGTGGATCTGTTCATTTGCCTAAAGGTATTTCTCCTTCTAGGGGCCTGGAAGCTTCATGATATGTGGCTCATATTCTGCAAACCTTTTGCCCATTTGCTTTTTACATAGCTAGGTGCAACTGGCCTTCCTCCTGAAGTGCCTTTTCTTAAACACCTTCTGCTGAACCTTTCACATTAGCTCCACAGCATATTTGATTAACATGCTGTACCATTACCATAATATGTCTATACCATTTGAGAGACATGATGCTGCCTACGTTTCTGCCTCATATTTGCCTCTAAAGTTAACTATTTAAGATACATTCCCAAAAATGTTATATTGGAGGTTGATCAAAATGATCTGTCTGTTCTACAAAGCAGGGCAAGTATACACATACTGTATTCAGGGTAACCTTGTTTCCAGGCAACTGAGTATAGTGCATATGGGCCTGCCATAACAACCATTCCATGATGGCCTTAGATGTACCATTCTATAAGTGCGACTTTGCAAAGTAATTTTATCAGCTTGGTATGCCCCCAAATAGAGCCAATGTTTCAGAAAGATACTGCCAAGTCACTTGTCCAAGTCAAGTCAGTGCTGTTTACTGACTTTTCAAGGAGACTTTGACCAAAAATACATCGCCACAAGTATCTCTTTTGATATTGTGGTGACCAAAACCATGAAGAAATATTGCATTGCGCATCAATGGTCTTAGGAAAGTTAACCTCATGAATATTTACTTTGTGCATCAACGTGATATTGTTGGAAATACCACAGAAATAATTTCATGACCAACTAAATTAAATTTGGCACTAAAATCTAGAACAAACACAAACATGTCATTATCTGAGGCATTGAGCTATTGATCGGTTATGTCAACTAAATCTATTGTAGGGGAATATACAATTGAATATTATAAAATATTAATAACTAAGAAGAAATGCAGTATATGCACATCAGTTGGGGTTTTCCATTTAAATCCATGACAGATTTGTAGCCTGGCAAAGGTTAACTTAAATCTGTTACATCCTATAACATTTTACATTTTATATCCTATTACAGACCCATCTTAGTTAGAACAAATGAATGGAAAGTAACATCTCCCATCGCTGTAAGTAATTGTGAAAGGCAGAATAAACAAGCTGACAGCAGTTTCCCTATGGAAGACTGTGTTGTATCACAGAAGAAGAAAAAAAACGAGTCAGTTCCAATAAACATACTTTCTCCCCAAAAGTGACTTCCATAATAACAGAGTGAGAGAAAGCAGTTTTGTCTGTGTGAACCGCCTGTTTACCAGCCAAGAGAATGATGAGTCAGTAAGTACAGTTAATTCCATATGGAACATCTGCACTGGCACTTCATATGTTATAGGTCTTCAGAGGCTTAAAACATGTCAGATGGTGAAATGGTGTCGTTGCTGGGTGTAATGTTGGGTGTTTCCCCAAGACTTAGTCATTTCTCAAAACCATGATTTTGCATTCAATCTCAAGTAAAATGTTACATGAGATGAATGTACTGTATTCTCTAAGGGGGAATATTTAATGAGTTGTGTGTAAGGGCTTTCATGGTCTGCAGCGTGGAGTGTCATCTTGTTTTGGAACATGCTGAGAGGAAATTTGAGCATCTTATTAACCTTTAATATCATTAATTTAAGAAGGTGCAACAAGTCTGTTTCCAAATGTGGGTAATATTAGATGGTGACACCCCATTACTCTTTCAGAGACATTGCTTGTAATGGTACCAGTAAGGAAATGTTTACATTCCTGTTACATTGTTTATTAGTTTTGTCTAGATCTTTTTGTGACACTCATAGATGTCTCATAGTATAGATAAATAAACCAACAGTTCACTGGGCATGAACATAATATAGTTGATATTTCAACATTGTCATGGTTTTTGCCAAGATCCTTCTCAACTACTCAATTGTTCCTTAGAAGAAGGCAAGTATGCAGTGCCCTTGTGATTACTGGGACTTTAGCTGTTGTCGGTTCTGATGTATTTTGGCTATAAGTCTCATCTTCTGCAAATGAAAGGCATGTTCAATTGGATCTAAATCTAGAGACAGACTTGTCCAGTCTAGAAATGTCCACATTTCCATCGTAAAAACAGTTTTTATGTTTAGGGTTGTTGTTTTGCTGTATTATTACCTATAAAAGCTGAGAATATATACGACAACCTCATAGTAATTGTTTGAGTTGAAATTGAAACTTGGATAATAGAGCGAAAAGGAAAGAGATTGTACAATCCCAATAAATATGATTGGCACCATTATTTTATAGAACTAAATGTATTTTTCTATGACATTGCCACTGTTTAGGTAAAGTTCCATTCACCTTTTTACTGTCTAGGAAGAGCAGTATTGTACAGTTAAGAGCACATTATCGCCTTGACTTGACATACTTATCTGATTTCGGGAAAACGTCTCGGAAGATCTCCTTCCTGATGTTTGGCCGTGATAACTGAAGTTCCTGGATACTTTTGATAAGATCTTGGTTCTTATTCTCCAGTTCGGCAATTTCCTGAAATGTTAAAAGCATAAGTGAGTTGCACAGAAAAGAAAGACCTTGTTGTTTTCAGATAATTCCTTGAACTTGAAAATATATGTATCTTCCGATGTGGGTGATGATCAGTCTGATTTTGTATAGAATGAGTGTGAGTCTGAGTCCATTATCAACTTCTATTACTAAATGGAGCATCAAATTAGTCACTAGAAATAACGTTTCTATGTAAACTAATGATCAGCACAGTTACTTTACAATAATTAATTAAGGACCAACCTTTTTGTGTATTGCAATTTCTTTCTTCAGTGTCTGATTATGTGACGCCATCATTTTGACCACACAAGGAATATATGAAACATTTTGCTGAAAACAAAAAGCTAAATGTTCAAAGCCAGGACAAAAAGTTTTGACTGAAAATTGCATTTGCACCAATACACCAAAGTTCCCTAATAAATATTCTGAAATATTTTACATGAAAAAAATATTGTAATCAAGAGACTATAGATCCATGTGTTTGTAATGACTGTGTGATGTATACTGTTTTCTTCTATAGCACAGACACCATCACAGACACTGATCCATCCTACCTTGGCGATCAGAGAGAGTACTTCCTGCTCTTTTTGTTGGGATCGCCTCTCTAGGTTCAACATCTCTGTCTGGCACAGAAGGTTCACATCCTCATACTCATCCTGTAACAAAGATAAACAGGACAGAGATGATTAGCCTCATGTGAGCGTTTGGGGAATGTTTCCATTGACAGTGGACAAGCTATTGACCTGCTGTGTCTCTTTGAGTTTCTCAACATCGCTCTGCATCTCAGCGATACGCAGGGCCTTGATGGGGTATCCGTTGTTCTTGTAGGTCTTCAGAGTATGGAGCTCCGCATGGGCCTTAACTAGCTCTGCTTTCACACCTCTCAGCTGCTCATGGAGTCCTAGCAAGGCAACACACAATGGGCTTACGCAGGGACACTTCAATCAATATATCAGATTGTCTGCATTGTGACACACACACACACACACACACACACACACACACACACACACACACACACACACACACACACACACACACAACAGAACAGTCGCAGGTACATTACTATAAAACTATAGGGTATATTCATATTTAACCAGCATACTTATTACAATGCAATGTTTTCTACTATGGTTTAACAATCTCACTCTGCCTCAAGAAACTCAACAGAACGTAACTTGTTGTTGTCTCTGCATAGAAAAAGTTATATCACCACAAACCCCAAAGTGTGTTTTCTGCAGCATCTACAGCATCCTTGAGCTCTGTCTTGGCCAGTCCACTCTGACAGCGGCTCCAGTCATTCAAAGCAGCTATCAAACTCTGACAGAGATACAGGGGGGAATGTGTTTATTCAAGGCACCAAGTGAATGCTCTAACATAACGCTATAATTAGTTGTGTGGGGATAAAACAGTACAAAGGTCTAGTTGTAATACTATATAGTAGAATAATATGCATCTCAAGGACAATATCAGGTCCCAAGACAACATCCGTTTGCACATCAGGGCTACTTGACTATGTTTTCTCCCAAATAAACTTTCAAATAACATACAGTAAATATATCTCAAATCAGGTATTGATACATTTCATTTATACTGAGCTCTGTATATTTTAGGAATGTATGCATTTTACTTTGTCCCATTATCGCCTAGCGCGTCCTGTAGAGTTTGTGTACAAGAAAAAGAAAGAGATTTATTATAACACTGTTAACCTTCATGGTGGCATCATGGTTCAAAAGTTCCATTCCACTAAACAAACTACAATTCCGTGTTTGTTTATTCTTTCTTCAAACAGCTCTTACAAAAAATGAGAACTGTCATAACTTTAATATTTTCGGAATGGTATTTTATCCTTATAATGTGAAAATATATTTAACATTTTAAAAAACATTGTGTTTTGGTCTGCAGAGAGCCTTTAATGAAAGGGATTCAAGTTGAATAGCCTGCTATTGCCAAACTAACTGTTAGAGCGGATGCCGATCAACTGTGTGTGTTGAGACTTTGTACTTCTATTATACCAATACACAGCATATTCACTTACTGCATGAGCACAGCAGGTAGCTATTCACTTGCCCTGTCTAGAGTGAACTAAGTTTGAGGACAGAAGTTTGTTTGGCACTCTATAGAGCAGATGCCCATGCATGGAAATGTCAAATACATGATATATTTGATATATATTCTTTTCAGTGACTTTCATTACTCACCCCTAGTTTCTCATGACGGATTAGGAAATCATTGGCACTGGAAACTGATTGTGTGTCTGTGCTCTCTATCACCCCAGCCATGCGGATGTTGCTCTCCTGAAGGGATGCACAGTGTTCCTCCAGTTCCAGCAGGGCCTTCTTCCTAGACATGATCAGCAACTGAAAATGCATGTACAAGTAAACATTGGTTACATACCAGTGGCCATGATCGCAAGTCTTTGTCTTGTATAGAAAAGGACTTATACTGTACGAAGGACAATTTTAAACACTTAGTTATACAGAAATAACAAAACATTCAGAAGTCTCTGTGTTGTGAATATAAGTGTAACCAGGACAGAATATCCCAGGTAGAGAAATACAGCCTTCAAGAAGAGCCTAGAATAGACTGGGCTATTTAGCAGGAAAGATATTATGGGGAACTGGTGTTGAATAATTGTATGATCATAGTAAACACTGGTAAAGCACATGACAAAAAAGCACTCAAAAGATTTTCAGCAACTTAAGCTAATATATAACATAATATAACATAATAGTTACTATTGTGGTCAAAACGCGGATGGTCTGAAAATCCTGCACACATGAACATTTAGAGAAGGCTGTAGCCTAGATCCAAAATTAGGCAAAAAACATATCATTTATTTTTATTTTTGGAATGCCATTTTTTAAATTTCTGTTAAGAATATAAAGCAGAGATGTAAACTAAGCTATTTGTGCAAAAAGGTTAAAGGTTAATGCAGTAGAGGTTAATGGAGTGCAGACTGCAGGTATTAGAATGGCACTGTCATTGGCACACTCTAATCTAATAACATTTATAGTTATCATATCCGACTTTTTTGTTGTAACAGACCTACGAGATGGATACATTGCTCTGATTTCGATATATTTGTCTGTTTTTGATGAATAACATTAAGAAAATCTAATTTTCATGTTTAGAATACGCTACTGCTACATGCTATCACCCACACAAATAAGCAGTTAGCATAGCTAGCATAAATATACATAAATACATACATAAATTGTTGGTGTTGATCGCATTTAGCTGTGACACAGTTGATTGATGTATTAGTATCTGATTTCCATACTCATACTCTGCATCATACTCTGATTTGTTATCTCTACATAGTGTGAAATACATACAAAGCATGTGACTAAATGGATTTGAGCTCTTTCCCCCATATGATTTCATGGCATTGACATTGTTTGGTCAAGTTCTATTGCTACAATGTTCCTTTGGCTAACCGCAACCAGCATGTTCCTACCGCTAACCGCAGCCAGCATGTTCCTACGGCTAACCGCGGCCAGCATGTTCCTACGGCTAACCGCAACCCGTTTTACGATTCTAAAGAGCACATTATGTTGAATACATACTTGTACATTACAAGCTTTCAGTGAATGAAGTAATGAATGCAGCTTGCTTCGTGTATATTAAAACAGATTTGGGCTGTTCCACGCGTTTCCTTAGTTCCTTTTGAGTGGATTGAAAATTAGGGCAATAAAGACAAGTTCATCATAATGGAAGATTTCTTTTCCACATCAAGAAGTAAAAAACAATAATATAGTAAGTGTCAAAAACAGTTGACTAAAACAGTGTTGATGATTCAATGTTATATCAATCCACTTCAATGGAAGCTTGATGTTTGAAATTGTTCACAACAACAATTAGCGATCTAAAATAAAAGGTCAAACAGGAAATATTGTTTTATTCTTCTCATTATTTTTATATAATTTTATTATTCACTTTCTGATGTGTCCTAACAATAAGTATTACCTTTAATGTTTTTATATTTTCTTTTTTCTTCAAAGTGATTGGGTCCAGATGGACTGGTCCGTTGCTCCTCTGATGACTTAGTCGACCAAAATATGACGGGGCAGACTCTGTATTTTGATGGGACTTCCCTGGAGAAGGCAAACCAAGAACCCACCATTTCTTTTTAAATTAATAAAAATCTTCATTCAGTTAATATGTTCTTTGGCACATGGATCAAGCCAATCACCATAATTTACCAACATGTTTCAAAGTCAACGACAAGGTAATACCTTACCTGACCTGTCAGTTGGTGTTTTCTTATGGGTGGGAGGCGAGGTTGTTCCACTTTGCTTTTGCCTTGTGGCTGGTTTATGCTCACTTGTTGAGCCAGTAGTCTTGTTGGTAACTGAGGGCAAGATCACCCAGGGAGGGGACTTTTTTTTGTTCCGATACATATCCCTGCTGTTGCATCTCTCCCACTCACTATAATTCTACAGACACATGTAGAATTGCTTACAATTTTTCACCCCAGATATTGCTAACTCCCCTTTTTTATAATTGTGTGGTATCCCATTCTTATGGCCTTGCCTCACTGCAGAAACTCTCAGTAGCAACTTCCTGTGGGCTCGGGAGAGTCAAAGAATGGGACATGGGTCCTGAGCACAACCCAACAAGCTGTATGCTTCTCATAATAGTGCTAGCTCAACCGGAAAGCCGGATCCAATAAGCTTGGAGAATTGTACTGGACAACAGTTAAGTCTGCAGGCACTAAACAGGAGACTGACTTGAGAAGAAAACTCAATCTGACTGGCCCTTACACTTGTTGCTTTGCAATACAATGATCAGTGTGACAGTGGCATGCTCATTTGTGTGGTTCTGTTTGTCTGTATGTTTGTTTACTATTCGACCATTTTGTCTCTATTCACAATATATGTTTCTTTGTATTGACACTGTCAGTGACAACACTTACCAACTTCTTGAAATCTTCCTTCATATAACTGAAAAGACGGTTTGACAGTGCATTCATTATAGCTTAATTTTACAGTCGTCAAAAATTCATTCCAAATGTGAACTTGCCTAATGCCAACAAAACAAGTAATTCCGGTGTTAGCTTGCGAATCTGCCAACAAATTTCAGTCACTACAAGAAAGATCCTTCTTCCGAATTTCCCCCAATGTTTCTGTTTGTCATAGCAACCACATTAACTTTTGAAAAATGAAAACCAACTATAATGATTGACTGCCACCTTCTGGATGAGCGACGTAACATTCACAAATGACACAGTTTATCAAACATGGCGCGTCTATGGAAAGATTATGTATTATTATTATTAATTCTATGATCAAACGTTACAATATAAATTAATTACATGCAATGGATATAATATTTCTGTTCTTTTGTCTATAATTACTACTTACACTTGCAATTATCTCGTCGAGAACAGAAAGTGTGAAAAAATATTGGTGTGAAATAGAAAGTTTAGCTAACGCCTTGCCATTTACTGTCATCTCTAAAACGTCTTAGGCACATGACATGGAGTAAAACCGAGTACAACGGAATATAAACTGAGACTGGTACTCATTCATGACGTCGCAACTTCCTACCACATGATCAAAAACACATTCATACATTGGTTCATTCAATAATGAATTTCATAAATGATACAGTTCAGTCTTTTTATCAGATCAAAGTTGAGCTGCAATTGTATAGCATTTAAAATTGATCCATGATATTTTACAGGTAGAATGAATAGCACCATAGAAATACTCTGCAATATTTTAAATATCTGCACAAACATACGAATCTGTACAATTCTTTGAATATGTGAAATACTGATTTCAAATACTTATTTGCTTCCCATTGGAAACAGAGTTGCATTTTAATACAACACTATTATTATCTGTGAACAAGTGTTAGAAAAACAACTGTGTATTGCAAGCTAAAAAGTTAAATTGTTATAAATTACAGTAAACTTTTGTGTTTCATGTCAAATTCAGTGTTATTAACCTGATTAAGATTAGATATTACCTCATCTATTTTGTACAACATTTACAGACTGAACAGGTGACATTATTGTTGATTTAACATAAACAATATTCAAACATCTACTAGGGCACCATGGTTCATTATACAGTAGCTATATAGGTTTCAGTGTTGCTTATTCTTTGGTTCTGTTCAGGCTGTGTTATTGTTGATGTCCATCCAGCTAACCAGCTCGGTGACCAGCGATTGCAATGTTTGTGAGCGCAGTTTGCTGACCTCCAGAACAGCTTCATGGTTGACCAACTCTGTGTCATCGTAGCTTTTCACCACCTTGTTTGTGATGAGTGAGAGGCCAAAAACCCTCATGCCACAGTGGGAAGCCACAACCACCTCTGGTGCTGTACTCATCCCTGTGAGGGAGCAGAAGATAAACAGCTTTGACTTTTCATAGCATACACTAATGCATTAGAATGGGGGCCGAGAATTCAATGAAGGACCAAATGTGTAAAGCGTAAAGAATATCTCAGGTGTCATTTAAGATATTGCATGGAAACGGTAACCAGTCATGGCACCAATCACCAGCCACTTTAAAAAATACATCAATCTGTCAGGTGTTTGGAAGAACAAAATAATTCAGGACCGGACTAGAGTCTGCCTGGTTGTTGTCTTACCTACAGCGTCCACACCTAATCTGTGAAGGAGTCTGGCCTCTGCAACTGACTCAAAGTTGGGCCCTCCGACCATGCAGTAGACCCCCTCCTGGACAAACTGAGTGACACCCATACGCTTACAGAGGTCAAAGGCCATTTTTCTCAGGTCCTTGTCATACACACCAGACATGGGAGGGAACCGGGGACCAAACCTAGTTAAAAAAAACACATGATTTAGGGGATATCATCCAGTTGATTTATGAAGCTGAATAAAGAACACCAAGCGATGATTTTATCTGATGCAACTTGTAGGCTGCTGAATGCTGAATCACAGAAAGCCTACTAACAGGGTCACAGTGCCAAAGGCTCTTTGTAGTTGTTGTGTATTGGGGCTGTTTCTGGTCATTTGTTCATGGGAACTATTGTAAAGTTGTATTCACTGTCCTAAGCCATGTTTATAGGTGATTGTAACATGCATCCTGTCATGACTCTGTCCATATTCAGATTCTGCCCAATTTTTTTGAGTGGTGTGGATGATTAAAAGGTGCATTATAATCCTACAGTATGACAGACAAGATCAATTCAAGATCCGAACTAGTTGGGAATAAACAACACATGTTTGTGGTGCATGTAAACAGGGCTCAAGAGCAGTGTTTCTCAATCCTGGTCCTGGGGACCCCAAGGAGTGCAAGTTTTGGGTTTTTTCCTGGCAGTCACACACCATAATCAAATTAAAGACGTGACGACAGGTTGACTACGTCAATCAAGTGGTAGGGCAACATTTGAATGAGTGTGTGAGTGCCAGGGCAAAAACAGAAATGTGCACCCCTTCGGGTCCCCAGGAACAGGATTGGGAAAAACTACTCTAGAAGATCTCACTTGTCATCATTGGGGCCGTTGAGGGGATTGAGCCCAGCCAGACCAGGGAAGTTGATGTGATCTTTGATGATCATGATGTCTCCAACCTGGTAGCTGTCTGCCAGTGAACCTGCTGCATTGGTCACAATCAGGGTCTCCACCCCCAACAGCTTGAACACCCGCACAGGAAATGTGGTCTGGGAGAGAAACGAGACCGAAAGGGATAGGGTGGAACCCAAAACACGTTGGAACACACTGAGCTCGTAGTAGTACAACCCTGTCTCCAAAAAAGTTGGGATCCAAATATGAAAATTAAAACAGAATGCAATGATGTGCAAATCATTGAAACAATATATTCAATAGAAAATATTACATTGCCATACATCAAATGTTGAAACTGAGAAGTGTTTTTGTTTCTTGAAAAACATATGTCCATTTAGAATTTTATGCCAGAAAAATTGGGGGAGGGGCATGTTTATCACTGTGTTGCATCGCCTCTTGTTTTACAACACTCTGTAAGAGTTGGGGAATTGAGGAGAAAAATTGCTGTGTAATGCTAAAGGTTGTGTAATGCTAAAAAACTAAACCTGGTGGAATATCACACAACTAAATAAATCAATAGGCAACAGGTCGGTAACATGATTGAATATTAAAAGATCATTCCAGAGAGGATGGGACTGTCAGAAGTGATGATGGGGAGGGGTTGCCACTCTGTGAAAGATTGTTGGCAAATAGTGCAATAATTTAAGACTAACGTTTCTCAATGTAACATTTCAAAGAGTATGGGGATCACATCTACGGAACATAATATAATTACAAAATTCTGAGAATCAGGTGAAATCTCTGTTTGCAAGGGACAACGCTGAAAATCATTATTGGATGCCGTGATCTTCAGGCCCTCACGCAGCACTGCATTAAAGCCAGACACTACAGTCTGTAGTGGAAATGATTGCAAGGGCCCAGGAACACTTTCTAAAACCATTGTCTGTGAACGCAGTACACGAACACAGTACATCGCTGCATCCACTAATGCATGTTAAAACTCTAACATACAAAGAAGAAATAAAATCAACAAGATCCAGAACCACCACCACTTTCTCTGGGCTCAAGCTCATTT
Source organism: Esox niger (assembly GCA_016801105.1). NCBI lineage: Eukaryota > Metazoa > Chordata > Actinopteri > Esociformes > Esocidae > Esox > Esox niger. The sequence continues at coordinate 26,484 of JACXGJ010001378.1, read as the reverse complement.
AAAAAAGACTGAGGAAAACTATTGAATCAGAAATTAAATGCATTTTTGGAATCATGGACGTCGCATTCTCTTGGCTAAAAATGAAAGGGACCATCCGGCTTCTTATCAGCGCAGTTTAAAAGCCTGCATCGGTGATGTAAGGGGATGCATTAATACACATGGCTGGGTGACTTGCACATCTGGGAAGGCAACATTAATGCTGAACAATATATATAGGTTTTAGAGCAACAAATGCTGCCATTCAGATGACGTCTTTTTCGGCGAAGGCCTTGCTTATTTCACCAAGACAATACCAAACCACATTCTGCATGTATTACAAAAGCATGGCACAGTTGTAAAAGGTTCCAGGTGCCATAGTGGCCTGCCTACAGTCCAGACCTGTCACCCATTGATGACATTTGGCACATTAATGGACCAAAAACTATGACAAAAGAGAACAAAAACTATGACAAAGGAGAACCAAAAACTATGACAATTGTTGAGCAGCTGAAATCGAACACCAGTCACTTTCAAAATTACAGCAATTGGTCTCTTCACTTCCTAAACTCTTACAGAGTGTTGTTAAAAGAACAGGTAATGTAACACATTGGTAAACATGCCCCTGAACCAATGTTTTTGAAACATGTTACGGGCATCATTTAAAATGGGCTTGGATTTTTCCCAAAGAAATTACATTTCTCAGTTTCAACACTTGATATGTCATCTTTGCACCATTTTCAATTAAATACAGAAATAAATGATTTGTCATTGCATTGTGTTTTTTTTAGCGTTATACACAGCATCCTAACTCTTTTGTACTACATTTCCCTTTAGGAACTGAGCCCGGAGCCGAATTAACAGAACTTGTAGTTGTGTAATGAAGACAATAGCAGCATTGATTGGCACGGTGGTTAGCGTGCCAGTGAACCAGCCATGTGATGCGAGTCAATGTGATCAAGGTCTGATGCTAGGACTGTGTGCGTCTCAAATGCGTCTCAAATGCATTTCAAATCTTGCTACTTTTGTCTTGCAACTTTTTCATTTCCCTGTATCACATGAAAGCCAGAGAGAAAAATACACGTTTTCTTTGTCGCGGACTACAAATATTTCCCATTGGGCCAAATAGGTGTGGTGATATTTTCATTGTTCTTAGAGATTGATCACTGTAACAGGGTACTGACCTTGCTAAGTGAGTGTCCCTCATACATATGGAAACGGCCTTGCATGCAAACACATGTCTTCCCTTTCAGCTCCCCGAACACCAGTCTCCCAGCGTGTCCTTGCACTGTGAAACAACACACACACAGTGCAACAAATATGTGTACTTAGCTGTGTAAATAGGGAAATCAAATCTAATTGCCCCTTTAAAATATCTTTCATTATTCCTAACCCAAACCCTAAACCTTGCCTCGAAGCAAAGCCTAACATTAACCCTAACCTTAAGAAATAGGCCCGTTAGTCACCTTTTCTGAATTTACCATAGTTTGGGGACATCTGTGTCCCTGTTACATAATACAGAAACGCATGCACGCACGCACGCACGCACGCACGCACACACACACACACACACACACACATACCAACATAGGTTTTTAATTACACCATTACATTTCTTACTACGTATAAATGCATAATGTTGACTTTTATTTACAAGGATTCCAAGTTATTGTCATCATTGTCATTTGCGCGTTAAGTAGGTAGTGTTTATTATTACTGTTATACAAACCCCTGTCCCCCTCTCAATTTAGATTAATCCTTCTCCCTCTGCTTTTCCCCTGTGTTTCTCCTAATCTCTCTCATCTTTCTCTAGTCACTTTAACTTACCTGTGCTCTGTGGGAACCCGGGAATGTCAGAGTAAAGGAAGGAGTCCTGGCACTTGAGAGCATCTGCCAGCATGCCCAGTCCAGATCCACAGATGATGGCCACTTTGGGACGATGCTGTGTCTGAGACAGGAGCCAGCTGGCTGTCTTCTGGTAGTCATCGTGACTGAGAGTGAACAGGGAGAAGTGAACACCAATTCAAACTGTCTTGAGAGATACTGTATCGTGTCTTGGTCCTTTCGCAGACAATCTAGTTGTTCCACATTCTAGAAAGATGGGACATATTCTCAGACTGCTGGGCCTGGAATGGCTTGTCAGAATTTTGGGCATATAACTTAAAATTCATTATTGTTCTGTAGCTGCAGCAAAGGAATTTATCTGTACAACCTAAGTGGAGAAAAAAACTAAAGCAGAAGTCACATAAGACTGTCCCTGAGTCTGTATTTCTAAACTTAAAGTGTTTAAGTTTTGTTAAAATAAAATGCTGTGGCGAAAGTATGAAATAACATTCAAACTATAGAGACTGACTAACAACAGCAAACAAACCCATTAAAGACAGATAATTTTGAAAGAAGACTTACCATATCTGGTCTTTACTGTGCATTTTGGAGGTTATTTATTTGATTAACTGTTGCTCTTGATATTGCAAAAAATATAAAGCTGTTGTTGATCTTGGTGTATTTGTTATGAAGGAATACACCGTAGATGATACAACAAAGTAATGTAGATCCAGACAAAGTACCCTCCGGGCACATACACTGGTGTCTGAATAAAGTCCCAGTATTTCTGGGTGCAGTTAAATACACTTGAGTATGTGCTGGTTCCAGAGTAGTCACATGGTCCCTGATTGGTCACAACACTCCCATGGCCAGGAGCATTAACAAATTAAATGCTCCCTAGTAGAGAGGTGTGTCATGGGTTTGTGTACTTAAGGGAAGAATTCTGTTGGAGCACCACATTAAGTAACTGCATCCTTACTTCTGATGGTATTGTTGGTTAAGAACTTGACCAGTTTAATACCAATTAGCCTGAGGAGAAGGTTAATTAAAGACTCAATGTGTTATACACTGCCTGCCTAATACTGCAACTATATAATGACCAGTATATCAGGGCTAGACACAAGACACATTAACCAACATTCTTGAGGACAAGACAATCCATGCATTCCAATGTTTTAGTGATTAAGCTAGTAGGAATGATGGAGATTCAAAATAGAGGGGCAATACAATAGAATGTAAACACAACAAAACAGCACTCAACCCTGTGGGAATTATTACACAAAACTGCACTCAACCCTGTGAGAATCAATATAAAACACAACACTCAACCCTGTGAGAATCCATGTACAACACTCAAACCTGTGAGAATCAATACAGAACACAGCACTCAACCCTGTGGGAATCAGTACACAACATGGCACTCAACCCTGTGGGAATCAGTACACAACATGGCACTCAATCCTGTGAGAAATAATATACAACAACACAACACTCAACCCTATGAGAATCAATACACGACAACACAGCAGCTTGAAATTACACATATACAATTAAAAATATAAATGAACATTGTCAAGACAGACACAGGGAAGAGGAGTATCAGGCAGACTGGCCGGGTCCAGTTGAGTTCTGACAGAACAGGATGGATGCAGGTCAGGCAGGTCAGCATGTGAGGTCCATTACTCCTCTCCTGAATGGTTTCCTTCCAAAATCCAAAGCACGGGACTGCCACAATTGAATTCGAGCACCTCACAAGATCCATGAAATTACCAACCTATTAGCAATTATTTCCCCCTTTTAGATGTGCAACTGTATTCTTGTGGAAGATGTTAGATTCGTATCTAACCTCCCGTCCTAGATCAGTTATGCTGCCAAATGCTACCAGCTTCCGTAAATGGAATACATATTCCATAACTGTTGCTGCAAATCTGTATCCTGTCAGTATTTCAGTCAAACTTAACATTGTTTGGTAACATCTCTCACTATAATAATTTGGAACATGGAAGGAATAATGGGACATCCCCAGGAATAATTTATAGATTAATCTTTCCACTGAAACATGTATATTGGCGGGGCAATAATTAAGATATTTATGGTAATATAGTAAACCTGTGTGGAACAGGACCCAGGTCTATTTTTCCCCCTTACACAGTGGTTTGTCATTAACAATTCTCCATGGATTACTGTGGAATTTACTCAGATTCATGCAATTCCTGTCCTGGACTGAGCAGGAGTTGCCTCTCATCAATATATCTTGGAATTTCACTTTATTAAAAGTAATCATTTAAAATGCTTATTAATAATTTGGTAAAGAAACTGGAAAGAAAATGTTTGATTCCTTCAAAGAAATGTCTATCAAAAAAATATTATGCAGGTTGTTTGTTTAAAGATGCAATTGCCTGAAAGTGTTCATCATTAATATTAAATCATGACAACATGCACAAAAGTGTCAGCTCAAACATATACAACTGCGACATATACTCAGCGCATGAGCTCCATCAGCACCCCTTCAACCAGTCATTTTTATTTAGTATATAAACGTGTTTTTTATTCATTCATCAATTCAAACATATCGTTCCTACAACATACACATGTACTGACTCATTTTAAGACAACGATGCACATTCCTGGTACATGTTGGAATAACCTTGTAGAATAGCCAAGTAACACCACAATATTTCCACACCTTATCTTTTCAAACACTCCCTGGGAATATTCTATAACTCTCAGCTCTGAATCTAATCATAACAGGCAAGGGAAGCTCACTCATTATTCACTTTCTCTCTCACAGACACACAGACATTTACACAGCTCACTTATTCTCTTCATCTCTATCTGACTAAACATTTTGGGATGGTCTTCACAACACCCAGGAATGAGAAGGGGTTTTAACAGCCAAGCACTAGAGTTTCTGTGTGGGTAAAAGTCAGTGTGCCTGCCTGAGGTGTTATGAGTGCACGTCTGTCTCTGCTTATATGTTCACATGTGCTTGTGTGCGTGTGTGCGCGCACGTGCCTGTGTGTTACATACATAATCACACACTCAACACGTGCTTGGTCAAGTATAACCAAGGTCATGTGAAAGAAGCAACTCAAGGTTTGTAATGAAGAGTTCTAATAGGGTTACGGAACAGCAGCTGGTAGCGAAGCGTCTGTCTTCATCTCTCCAGCGGACTCTGGCTTGGGAGACATGAGGCACATGTGACAGAGGTGATGTGATCGCTCACTGGTCAGCAATCATTCAGCTTATTCACTGGCAGTCTAGTCATCCCACTGGGCACACACGAATCCAGTCAACGTTGTTTTAAGGTCACTTGTCAGATATGTCCTGTTGTGATATTGAGTCGACCTAAAACAGATTTGGCACAAACCAGTACAGTTTTCATCTATTTTCACCCACACTGACATTGGGGTAAAACTTACAGTTAAATCCATTCACTCAGCCTGTCTAACAGGTTAGGTTAATCAACCTTCATAGACAGGGCACTCTGCAGCTGCTATAAAATCACCAATTGTTCCATAAGTATACGAACATTTTAAAAAGGATGATTTCTGTGAAGATACAAACATTACTGTTTGGTATTATCTGTTGTATTAATGTTGTGCAACAACATTTTTGTGTGGTTTTGCTGTTGTGTATATGCATATTATGTATTTTGTCTTTTTTTTCTTTGTGTTGGAACCCAAGAAAGTGTAGATGTCACATTTTTGGTATATCGCCACCCCAACTCTAGCCCCTAGGGGGCGAGGCAGACAATTTCAAAAAACTGCTCTGAAAAAAATTAAGAGACCACAGAAACGTATTTTTTCCGGAGCTGTACATCTGACCTTGTTTCGATACATGGAATTTAACTTAAACACTCTTTTCCTAGAAACAGTTAGTAAACAGCATTGAGACCATCATTTCAGAAAGGGCCAACATAATGAAAGGGTACCATGGTTTCATTGGTATTACATGTTAAAATGGTATTATACACAGAATCAAGTAACTTTAGGGTACTGTTTGATGCCTGCATATAAGTTACATTGTAATCGGAGACAGTCTTGAATGCCTGTTGTACACACTTTTTACCGGCCACCAGAAAAATAATCTAGGTAAATTGCCCAGACCTGCTGCTTCAATAACTGACTGTTTTTGTTATCTAAATATACCAAATACAGTTCTTTATAATGGACAGTTTGGCAACTACTTGGGTGGGAATACTTGTCTGAAAAATGTGAGGGTTGTGTGTTTTGGGCAGTGAGTAGGATAGTCTGTTTTTCCCAGGTTTATATTTGCCATTTTGCAGGTTTTTCTACAGTCAGGTGAAAAAGTAAGTAAATTCCTTGGAAAGCTGTCCTGTTTGTAAATATGGGTATTTAATCTTAGTTAACCAAATGTTAAAAATTACACTGAAATATTATACTTTGCAATAATTTATTCATCAAAAATTTACAGAAACATTTCATAGTGTGGAAAAATTCAGTACACTGCTAGCTTCTGTAGCTGGTCTTGTCTCCTTTGGCTGAAATAACTGAATGTAGCTGTTTCTTCTGTCTGTCTAGGATCCTTCACACCCCAGTTCACCCTATGACAAAATGGACAGTAACAAAGCCCAGGGTTTCATACCAAGAAGCTGTGAGACCGTTTCTATCTGCAAGCACTTAAAGCTGCTGTTAGAGTGGACTCATCCAGAGATGCTCGTCTTCTCAGTAAACCAACTCTCAACCCCAAAGACCAGTACCCCTCTTTATTTACTTTCCAAACCACTTGAGCATGTCGTCTCTGACCAACTCCTACCATTTCTCTTAGAATGCTCTCCTCAAACTTAAACATCCATGCCTTAGAACAGGTCACTCAACTGCTCTCCTCCGCAGCTCCTCTACAGAAAAAATTAAGAGACCACTGCACTTTTTCTTTTCTTTACAAAAATGTCAAAAAGGAAGGTTTTGAGCGAGGAACAGAAAGGTTCAATTTGCAGTGGTCTCTTAATATTTACCCTTCTGTTCCTCACTCAAAAACTTCCTTTTTGAGTTTTGAAAAGGAAAGAAAAAGTTGCAGTGGTCTGCTAATTTTTCCCGGAGCTTTATGTCTCAGAGGCTCTTCACTCTCAATTTACTCTTCCCCTCCTAGATAAATCATTTGGTTTCGACACTCTGCTCCATGACTTTCACTATTGGTGTCCACAATAGTCCTACACTAGGCCTCTACTCTACTGTACATCTATTCACCAAGTTTCCAGGATCACTTGTATCCTCCCAGTTGCCCTTGTTTAGCTTTCGGTTGTGTATCATTGTTTGTTGTTTGCCTCAGGTCACGGTTTCCGGCTCCTTTTGTTTATTGTTTTGAGTTGAAAAAAGTTGGAAAAAAGAAAAGGGTGTATTACAGCTCTGCGCCGTGTCCTGCCTCTTAATAGACTGGTCCCCCCGAACAGGACCAAGCAGAACTGGACCATGTGGGAGCTCCTCAATGGTAAGGAGTTTACATTTATGAGGAGCACCTCAGTGGTCTAGCCCAGGATCCAGTCAGGGATCAAGCCAGAGCGGCGGCAACGCCAGCAGTGACGATGTCAGGGTTCCCACACACTGACCTTTACGGCCAGGCAAGGAAACCCCGCATGACAGATTTTTGTGGGGGCTGTGATTTCTGTGCAAGGGAGGGGATGTGGTGCCCCAGACCACTGGGGGCTCAATGAAGAGCTCCTGCAGTCAGGGGAGTAGGAACACCTAGAGGAAGCCACCTGGTGCTCTGCCCTCCCCCTTTTGGATGTTCCAGTGTTGCGGTCGGGAGCCCAATGGGCATGGTGGGGGGGGGGGGCACTGTCAGGTCCTGGCTGAGGGCCTCTAGGCATCTCTATGCACCTGGGGCCACAATCAGGGCCTGACTGCAAAGGTGCTTCTAGGCAACATTTTGGGGAAACACGGTTCTGATATTCTAGCATATTGAAAAGCCTTCCTCAAAATGATCCAATGTTGGAAAGTCTTTCCCCATCTTTTTCCCTTGATATCTCTTGACTGAGTTTTGTAGTTATTATAAGGATTATTTTAAAATGGAGATTCCATGGACCATATTACAATTTCGTATGTATTGTAGAATATGAAGCTACCACCCCCCTGCCCCAAAACACAGACAAAAGAACAGAGATTACAGTTAATTTAATATTTAGTGTTATTGTGCATGACAACAAATTCTAAAAAACAAACACCATACTTTCCTAAGACAGCTTAAAGCAGTGTTTCTCAGCGATAGTGGTACAGCCCCCCAGAGGGCGTTCAGAGGACGACGGGGAACGCTAGAAGCAACACTTTGTAAAGGGGAGCGTTGGGGTGCCCTTGGGGGGCGTTTGTTATAAGGCGAGTTTACACCGTCAAAGCAATGCAAACTTTTAGTTAAAAAAAACTACTTGCAAAAATCTGTGGTCTGCAACATTAAAACCTGCCAGTTTACACCACTGCAACCGATGGTATGACCCTTGGACAACTTTAATCATCTGAAAAGCGTTAATTTTTCCTAGGGATACACTGTGGACGCCTAGTAATTGCAGTGGTTAGACATTTCCAAGAGGGATATTCCGCTGTCGGACTTCCCCTGAAAACAACTTAGCATCTAGCACCCAGACGCACAATAAAACACTATCCAATACACGTGGCTTTGTTGACATGACTACAATACAACCATGCGAATGGCTCCCACTAACTTTCAAAGGATTTTAACTTTTCTCCTTAGGAAATGAATCCTTCTGCTTTCACTCCTTGATAAGTGCCAACTTGTTTTATGTTGGAGCAATTCATAAAAAATATTATTGTTTGGCATTTGTGTTTTTATTGCGTGAAATTGCTAGCTGTTTATGATTGGCTGCTGATTGTTTCCATTAGATCTTTGATTATAACAAAAATAACAACAATAATAATAAACATAACGATCATAACAATAATAATAATAATAATAATTAATATTCAGGGCAGTTAGCTTAGATCTTATTTGATGAGGTCGGTAAGGGATTTGGAAAATGGATTTGAGAAACATTGGCTTAAAGTGTAGTAGGCCTAGACTACACGTATGACGCTGTTACAGGAAGCAGTCATTCCTATTTTTCTGACCAACATTTAACCTAAAACTGGGATAATAAATCACTAACAAAGAAAGAATTGTCACGTCCTGGCTATGCCCCTAGCCATCTTTGCACTGGGCTGGGGGCCATAGTCAGGACGGGACAAAGATAGATGCCTCTAGGCATCTCTACATGGTTAGGTTTCCCCAATTGGAGGCAGGTGTAGATTGTTGCCTCCAATTGGGGAACCTATTTAAGTAGAATGTTTGCCCACACTGGTTGTGAAGTATTTTGGTTTGTTTGCTTTATGCTACCCTGTCACTGGAGCTGATATAAGTTGGTTTTCTTTCTTTCTTTCTTTCTTTCTTTCTTTCTTTCTTTCTTTCTTTCTTTCTTTCTTTCTTTCTTAAAACATGGATTACCATCACCCGTTTGCCTCTGCATTTGTGTCCTGCAACCAGCCCTGTGACAGAAATATCAACCAATATGCGGCCCATGTGGTTTCATGCTCTGATTTTAGGAAAGACCACTTGTGGGCTTCTGACAGTGGAATTCTACTGCACAAAGACTCTCTCTATAATACAATCACAGACTCAATCTCGCAGACCTACATTCAGCTTGTCTCAATTTATTTATTTCATTTTTTTATCAGATTTTATTCACAGTATTGGTCACAAACATTGATATACTCTATAAAATGCTAACAGTAAGGACAAATTCAGTCATGGTGAATTAGATACAACAGATGTTGGTCTTCTAATGGTCTGTGAAGTCTACCATATGGAGACCCTGTAGAAGCAAACGGGCCCATGCTCAGGCTTACTGGCATCTGGAGGGAGCCATCATATAAGGACAAGAATTCTCCATGCCCCCACTACCTTACCGTCGTCTAGGCAACTTAAAATCCTCAGCCAAGTCAATGACCGTGCCGGAGGTACTTGGACACTGATTTGTGAGAGCAAGGTATTTCACGTGCCTGACAATAGTGGCTGTATGAGACAGTGACTATGGTCATGTTGTTGAGAGGAGTCGTAATTGCAGAGTTGTTGCATCTGCTGCTAAGCAGCGTGTGACTGATCTGAAAGGCTTACTTTAGCAGCACTCAGTCTGTCACTACTTTCTGTACTGGAATTACGTTGGTTTAGTGCCACTAAAAACAAGCATTACTCGTAGTATTGCAAAGAAATATATAATACTGAAAGAAATACATCAACTCAAAATAGTATTGAGAGTAATACAATGTATATTCCAAGAAAATTAAAATCAATGAACAAATTATAATTTTTTTTAAACTAATTGTCTAAAAATAATATTGGATACATTTAGGCATTTGTTCCATTTGGGCATGGAACATAAGCTAGCTGGTTTGGAAGTGAAAGATCAGGGTTATTGTTAATTACCCACTCAGCAGCTTTAAACGTTAACCATGAAAGTGTTAGCTAAAAATGCAACTGGCAATGGTGTGAGGCAACAGAAAGTTTCTGTTAACTCGCTATTTACTGTATGAAACTGTAGCTGTTTTTTAATTAAATATCTAAATTACAATTGTTTCAATGTTTCAATGTCTAGGTTTCATTGGCTAATCCTAATTTTGCTGCGTTTACAATGAGGATGACACCGAGTATCATAAAATGACGGCCTACTTTATGACAGCCTTTCATTCAGTATGTTGAACATTTTGTACAGCATCTAAAAATGTTGCATTTTGGGTACATTACAATGCGTTACACAATTGTACAACATTATGAGATTGAAAAAAACACATCGTATGTTACAAATGCTAGTAAAACGTATCATATTTTGCCAGTGCACATCAACTCATGGCATGTTACAATTTAGATTTAAGGTTAGGGTTAAGCATAGCCATCACAGATCTGGGTTTTAAGATTAAAAAGGTTTTTGTTTTCTTATCTCAATCAACAATCAACAACACCTCTCTATATATTAGAATCATTGGAGTTAAGGTCAGTGTAATTTACACACATCCACTATTCCTGACCATAACACCCCAGCAAACAGATTCTGAATAACACTAGATGCACATTCCACTGCCTCTAGCATCTAGCCTGAATGTATGTACCCTAATGTACATATGTATTAGGCCATCACAGACCCTAACCCCAACCTGGGAGGAGTGGTGGACAATGCTGTTTGGGAGTCAAAATCCACACATTCACCTGGGACTGTGTTCACAATACAGCAATGACTGGGGGTGGGGGGGCTGTCTATTGCCATGTGGGTCCGTGTCTGTCTGCATCTCAACCACCTGACCCTAATCTTTATGAACACACATGGAGGAGGAACGGCCCAGTACATCTGGCTACGCGGCTGGATGCAGAACGGCAAGGACAGCCAAGTTAAACCACAGACACGGTCGCTGTCAAGGGCAGACAGAGGCAGGCAGGCAGGCAACCAACCCTCACCTCCATAATGGTCCATCCTACCGACAGAAGCCAAAGGGTTGATGATAAACACCCCGGGGAAAGGGGAGGTTGGTAGGGTTACTCCGTTGAGAATCCTCTGTGACCTAAAACTGCCATTTTGGGAAATATATGTTTCGTTGTGACACTAACTAGAAATGTATGGTCAGGGGAAAGTTCTAGATTAAAATAATAAGTACAGAATGCAAACATAGAAACACACTCTAAAACAGACACACAATTATGGATAATAAAATTAAGTAATTCCAGGAGATGCTCAGTGGAGAAAAATACTGATTCATGATTGGATGTGTACGAAGTGCCCACACATCTTATTCAAATGACTCAAATGATTATGAATGGTGCTGCAGTGATTTCCCTACACTGTGCATATGACGTGCAATATCAAATGCATTTTATCAAGAACATCCTGTAGTTTACTCACGGTTACATTACAGGTGGAGGCAGGATGTACTTTAGGGACCATCACCCTCATTTAAAAGAAACACCAACAGTCCAAACTTCCATGGCATCTACATGAAAGTGGAATGAACTGGTAATGACTTGGATGTTGACAAGGAATTTGACCTGTTATTCAAATGATTAAAAAAACCTTTGCAAAGGGCAGTTACATGACTTCATAAAGAAACACACTGTTGAAATGAACGAGACGACCAGACTCTGCTACCCCGCTGGTCCCCTGGGTGGAGGGAGAGGCTGACAGAAGGTCCACCAGTCTGTCACGGCCCAGTTGTTAGGCTGGTCAGTAGGCAGCCTCAACAAACTGTCTGAATCACAGTTGGCACTAATTGGTTGCTTTCCTGACAGTTTCCCGAACGTACCCGCACACACGCTTGTTTTTCTGTTCTTGCGGGGGCCAGAAAATGCATTCAATATATTCATTTTCCAATAAACCTAAACCTATGCCTAGTCCTAACACCAACCCTTACCCTATACCTAACCTAAATCTTACCCTAACCTAAACTCTAACCTCAATAACCTAACCATAATGCCTAAAATAAACCTAACCATAATGCCTAAAATAAACCTAACCTTAATGCCTAAACTCAATCTAACCATAATGCCTAAACTAAACCTAACCATAATGCCTAAAATAAACCTAACCATAATGCCTAAAATCAACCTAACCATTATGCCTAAAATAAACCTAACCATAATGCCTAACCTTAACTCCTAATGACAAAACCTAAAAGAAGCCCCAATTCTAACTCACCAATAATTGTTTCTAGACTATGTCAGTCGGTACGTGGGGATTCTACTCGTTGGTCACCACTGGGACACATAAGGATAAGGTTCATTGGTATTTGACTGGGCTCATTATGCCATGATGCTCTGTTTTAGTATCACTCAGCGGTGCAGAACACTAAGCCCCTCAACGCTTGTTTATTCTCTGTGTGTTGTACAGGCCAGCCTAGTCTGCAGATTATTTCAGATTAGCACTGCTGTCGGACACCCTGAGGGTAATCCCTTGCTATATGCTGGACGACACACGTACACATGCACACGCATACACACAAACACACACACAGGGCGCAGACAGGAGGGCACAGGCGCCTGGAGGGCAAAGCTAGAAATGTTTGGCTGGGCTGGACTGCAGTTGGCTGGTTTGGCACCGTCCCCATTCCCTGTCCTTGGTCTGGCCGCACCTAGCCGAGCAGAAATCTGGCCTCATTGGCACCAACGGAACCATAGGAACCAGCAATACTCCTCTTAATATCAAGAGATCCAGTCCCGTCCAGCTCTGACCTGGATGACGCCCCACTGGATTTGAGTGGTGGGGGTTGGGGGGGGGGGTCGCTGGAAATTCCATAGGGATCTGCAATGTGGGTCTGGTAAGACCTACATTCAGCCTGTCTCAGATCATTCATATCGTTGTTGTTTATTGTTGTTGTTTCGTCTAATGGGATGTCCATTTCTGCCACAGCCATGCCCAGCTACTCACACCTCCTGCCTCTTCTTTATTTAACCACAGAACACTTACCTGGATTAACGATCAAGGGTCAGAGCACGTTTTTCTTCATCACACTCACAGTCCCACTCTCCGGGAGTTGTTCTCTAATTAATTTGACCAACTTAACTTTCGATTTGAACTTCCTATATATTTTTGTGAGTTGAAAAAAAATATTCCAACGAATGCCTGGAGTTTGCAAAAAAAATGATCTGATCTAGTAGTGTCACATGCTGTAACTCACCTGCCAATCCAGAATGCCCTTTCCAACAAATCATATTTAGTCATTTAGGAGTCATCTAAAACCTCTCCTGATATTGTCCTTCTGAAAGATTAATGTATTGTGTGTGCGTGTGTCCCCTCCCCCCTCATCTATGTTGTGTAACATTTGTCTCAAAAAATGTCAGGCAGGATTAGGGAAGCCGTAGTGAGGTCCTGCTGCCTGCGCTTGATAATGGGCGCCCTGCTGGGGCCCGGCTGGGGCGGGGGGGTCACACTCGGCTTCCCTCGCAGTGGGGGACGGCACGCTGTCATTCTGAGATATGGAGAAATGTATCCATTTATTCATGGGGAGCCCTAGGCCAGAGAGGGGAATGCAGGTTTACAAGGTAGGAGGGAGGAGGTATATTGCCACTTGAACGTAAAGTGGACACACAAAACCACTCACTGAAGTTGATAGGGAGGGAGGGAGGGACACAGAGATCCGGTGAGGCATCAGTTACTGATGTGTAAGGTAATGTCCTGACTGACTGTCTGTCTGGCTGGCTGGCTGGCTGACAGGCTGGCTGGCTGGCAGACTGAAAACAATAACATCAACAAATGTAATTATTGTTAAGATATTCATGTCAAACCAATGATTCCTTTGATAACCACTTCCAAATGACAAGAAATGATTCTCTTTACCACATTTATTCTAATCCAACTGAATTATTTAGTTAATGTACAAAATACCACAGTAAGCTAACTTGTCTAATAAGTATAGCCAATTACGAAAATGTCAAGGTTGACTATTGAGTGTTTTGTTATCAAAATCAACAAATAAATAATCTCTATTTACCACACAATGTTTAAAATGTTAGGCTAGTCTTTGCTACAACAGCTTAACCATGAACAGCCCACAACATTACACACAACATTAAATAGCATTATTCATTGCATTAACTGTAATACCATATAAATTGATTCAAAATACAGCTTAATCACAATTTGTTTTCAAATACTTAATTTCCTCTTGGTGATAAGAACTGTTCATAAAATCAGTAATATATTAGATAAATAAAAAAATGTATCTTACAAAAATATATTTCTATTGAAACAATGTGTATGGTGGGCTACATGTCCATAGTAGATTTCCTATGTTGAATAAAGAAATTAAATACGTTTTAATAGATGAATTGCCATTGTCAGGTACATTTTATATATAACTCTGTTTCCCAAAATATCTGGGACAGGGGCATGTTTACCACTGTGTTGCATCACCTCATCTTTCAACAACACTCTGTAAGCATTAACATGTTGTAAGCATCAAATTCCAAGTAGCCATATATTTTTCAAGAAGCAATAACATTTCTCAGTTTTAACATTTGTTATGTTGTCTTTGTACTATTTTCCATTGAATATCGGGTTAAAATGATTTGCCCATCATTGCATTGTATTTTACTTAGTATTTGAAACCGTGTCCCAAACTTTTTGAAAAAGTGGGTTGTAGTTGTTTAGATGATAATACTCACCAGAGGGCAAAATGATATTGGAAAGGCTTGGTTGCAAGGAGGACTAAAAGATAACTATGACATCCGGTTTAAGGAGTGGTTAGGGGTTAGCCAATGATGGTATCAATTTGGCTCCACTGTGCAGATGAATTTATCGTGTATTGGTGGTTCACCAAGAAATCAGCGGGGGTTATGATACTCTGCAATTTCTGTTGCAAAAGGCACATTGTGTCTTCCCAGCACTCTGCTTAACATAACGCATCTACTGAAGCAGAGGGCGTGGAAGGAATTCCAAGGAGGTTGAAATTAGGTCCATTTAGAGTAATCACTCCACAAATCGTAAGACCTGAAATGGAACAATATCCTTTATCCAAGTGTTCTAGAAATGGTCTTCAGCAGGGAAGACAACACATGCTCGGGGCTGTGGGTCTTATCCTTATTGATGTTGCGTACTGTAAAGCAGCTTCACCAACCGGTCAGTCGGAAAAGGCAGTGGGAGCACCTTCCATTTATTTTGCACAGTGCATCAGCCAACATTAATTGATTAAAGCAACACAACGGCATGGAAGAGCCGTGTTACAGCCTAACTTCCTAGAACCCAGGAGTAAAAGGGGTTTAAAGACAAAAGCTGAGTTCAGCCTCAGTTTCCCATCTGCTGAGGACTTTACTGTAACAGCTTTGGTTACATGAAGTGCTGGCCCCAATGGTGAAAGCAAACTCACTACACAATCTGTAGTGAGACTTTTCCTCAGCAGGTTTGTTTCTGTTGCTCTGTTTCACTTGATTTATTCTTTGAAATATGTATTTCTGTCCTGCTTGATCTCACTGACAATCTCAATATTTTCTCTTGAGCATGTTTGTGGCATTTTTACCCATCATGACCTAATAAAACAATGTCCACTTTATCTCTTTACACCTGTTAGATGCATACATGTATTTTTACAGTTTCTCCTTCAGTGGCTACATATGCAGTGAGGTCTGGAAATAATTGGACACTGACACACGTTTTGCTATTTGGGCTGTTAACCAAAATACATTCTAGTTACAGTTAAATAATGAATATTGGCTTAAAGTGCCTCTCCCAGGTTTAATTTGGATTCACATCTAAATTGAAGGAAGGGTTTAGGAATTACAACTCTTTAATATGTAGCACCCTCTTTTTCAAGGGACCAACTTATTTGGAAAATTACTAAAAAGCTGTTTCATAGACATGTGTGGGCAATTCCTTTGTTATTTCTTCATCAATTAAGCTGGTAAAAGGTCTGGAGTTGATTTCAGGGGGGACATTCACATTTGGAAGCTTTTCCTGTGAACCCACAACATGCAGTCAAAGGAGCTCTCAGTGCAAGTGAAACAGGTCATACTTAGGCTGTAAAAAAGGAAGACAACAGTCATACAACAGGTCATACTTAGGCTTGTCGTCCAAGGAAGACAACAGTGATGGACGGATCCTTTCCATGATAAAGAAAAACCCCTTTTCTTAAACATTTCATACAATATTTTTGTTCAACTCCTTAAATTCAACCTGAAAGTCTGCACTTCAATTGCATCTCGGCTGTTTCATTTAAAATCCATTGTGCTGGCATACAGAGCCAAAAGTATGAAAATTGTGTCAAAATATTTCCAGATCTAACTGTACCTTTATATCTCTATCTGTTTCTTTAAATCTCAGTGTCACTGTATCTATCACTGTATCTAACAATATATATGTTTCTGTGTCTCGGTATTTTCGGTATTGTATCTTCAGTATTGGCATCGATATCTGTCTTTGTATATGTAACTCTTCTGGCCTTGAATCTGTCCCTAAATCACTCTGAATCTGTCTCTGTTTCTGCAACTCTCTCAGTCTCTTTATTTGTCCATATCTCTATCTCTTTATTTGTTTCTGTATTGGTTTCTGTGTCTATCCCTGTGTCTGTCTCTGTCTTTCTGTGTCTGTCTCTGTCTTTCTTGACCCGTCTCTGTCTTTCTGTGTCTGTGTTTCTGTTCCTGTCTCTGTCTTTCTTTACCTGTCTCTGTCTCTCTGTGTCAGTCCCTGTATCAATCTCTGAATACAGCCACTGCCTGTCTATTTCCCATCTGTCTAAGGAGCAGTTCTACACAGTGGACAGTAGATGTCACTAGATATAAAGGCCCTGGCACATGGCTGCATACGTATGGAACCACCAATTCACCAGTGTAGAGCAGGAGGGACAGGGTCCACTGGAGCGCAAATTAAAAATGGCTTTTGAAGTTTTCATTTTGGACCAGTATTGATTTGATATCATATACTATTCATCCATCAAGATCAAGAAATATAACAGTAAAGTATGGCAATATGTATGTCATAATATGCTGAGATGTGTGATGCTGTTATGCACATGTCCATTTTCATGTCTCTCTATCAGCTACATATTATTGGCATCAAAGCTTTTTCTGTTTAGTTTTAATGTCACCCGACAATGTCCTGCCTGCCTCTAATTTGACTTCGAAGACCAAAAGTCTCATTCAGCTTCTGGGGCCCATGTGGAGAGGAACAGTAACATCAACAAAGGATGTTACCAGCTGTTGAGGGTTGGTATCATTTTGTCTCTTGCACTTGGATAATTGCATTAAATTGTTAATATTTGGACACGATCACAGACAGGCCTTTTCTACTCACCCTATGTTATCATTTCAGAATGCTTGCTGCTGAATATTGATGTGCTATCTAAATCAAAGCCGCTAATATTTGTATAGAATACAGTAGCTTAAAATGTGGTGAAAAGTAGTTATTAAAGTAATATTGGTGAAATTCTTTAATGACCACTTAATTATAGAAAAGTGGAGATGACGTTTTTATTTTCAACCACAATTTCAATAAGCACCACGGTAATGTGGCTAAGTGAATCCTACTGTGAAAAGCTGGCTGTCAGTCATAACTTGGAAAGGAAGAACACCAGGTGTTTCTGATTAAGAAACATTGCCATACTTGTGGGTGGTAATATTCAAAATTAAATCAGGCCTAATAAAAACAAAAAATTAGCTGAATAGAATGTTCACCTTAGCACATAGAAAAATATAGCATTTTCTCAGAAACATCTGAAGCTGGACAATAGGATGAACACATCATATTTTGACTAAAACGATGACAGTAATCATTGTGCATCACCATGGCTAAGCTGTGGCCATCATCTTTCAAGTCAATAAAGTATATTTGTAGTTGATGGGTTTCAAACAATCTGGTGCAGTATTCAGTAGATGGTTAGTTTTCAGCACAAAACTTCCAACTTTAATGGAACCGTTTAGAAACTAAATATAATGGTGGTTCATGCCACCATTTAAAACAAGCTATCCTCAACAACTTTCATCATATTGACTCTCTATATGAAAGAGAATCATGGAAACCCAGTTGGCTGACAATATAAAATCACAATTGATCAAACACATAATATTTTATGCAGGCATGAATTATTAACAAGCAAATGGGTGCATTATTCTGTGTTTTTAATAATTCAGTACTGTCAAGAAGCCCAGTACCATACCACCCAATGATTAAAAGACAACAAAAAATGTATCTGAATGAATAGTCAGCAGAGAAGGCATACGTTTTTGGTATACAGAAGTCAGATACAGTATAAAATATATTGCACACCAGAGTGAAATGAGATTCCTTTTCTGACACAGACTTTTCTCAGACCTAAGATTTAGACGTATTTTGTTCAATTCATTTGTTAAAATGAGGGAGTAATTCATGTGTAAAGTCTGGACTAACATAGCCAAGATATACTTTGTGTTTCAGAAGGTCTGGTCACACATATTTCCAATGTGGCAAAGGTTTAGGTGTATTTTGTGATTTATTGGCCAGGAAAATCTAACAACAGTCCACACTGAAAATGTTGAGTTTGATATACAATTTTATGGAATTCTAAGTAGTTTCCTGGTCTTATGTGTTCTTTCGATAACAAGAATCAAATCCCAACAAAAAAAACTGAGGTGTCAGTCTTAGCTTAGATAGAGTGAGTCAATCATGGACTTGTAGTATGCATTCAGTCAAGTTTGCTTTATCTTTTTACTTGTTTATTTCTAATCCTTCTGAATCTCTTACCTGAGCAGAAGCATTGGTAGCATTTTAGTTAATAATTAAATGACACATGATGATAATACTTAACATGTCATCTTTCAAAGAGCAATGACAGATCTTTCACAATCATTACATTCCTTGCTGGGCTCTAAATCTTAAAGAGTTAAACATGTTAATTCTTTTAGCTGGTGAAAAGCAATGCACGGTCAAATGATACTACTTTTCTAAATTCAAGTTGAACAGAACATTTTGATGTCTGCATTAGCATTAACTTTATTTCTCTACTGACAGACCGTTTTTTTAATTTGTTTTGGAAACGGTTTCATTGTGGCTTGTAATCTGCATACAATTAGCATAGATTAAAATAAATAAACATCAAGAAATGGCATGTCCATGAGGCTTTCACTAGAATTTCATGACAAAAATACAACAGTATTCTGTAAGTGCTAGGACCCATAAATTGTTCCCAAAACCCCCCTAGGCATCTGCCTGCTCTGTGGTCACTGATCAACTTTGGCATGTATAGTTTATATTTTAGTTCTTGTTGGTAACGTCTGCCTCCCACAAATACACTATAAGATGTCACATTGAAGGGAGTCTGTGCTCCCACTTTCTCTACAGTACACACTACTGTTCAAAAGTTTGGGGGGGAGCTTTCCAAGTGACCCCAAACTTTTGAACGGTAGTGTATATTGTGGTGGTATTACTTCATTAAGATTGCAGTAGTATGTATGGCCGCAGGGGTTCAGGATTGAAACTTGACAAAGATTTGCGGAAAACATATCAATTATTTAATATTTACTAATACAGTTTGGCAGAAAAACCATTAATACGTGGTGAAAATGATTGATATTTGTTTCCATTACCTTTACATCACATTACATGACCTTCAAAAAGCAAGAGTTGCCGAACACATTGTTAAGGTACCTCGGACTATTACATCATACAGAATAATCTGAGATCCTAGACTCCATCTACACATTATGCACTGCCCTCTTCAATTCAAATCACACATTTTCAATAGGTTTAGTCTGGTTTCAAGACGACCATGATTACAATGTTTTAGAATGACTTCGTGCATAATGCTTGTCTTGCCGGAAGATCCACTTGGAACACAAGTTGTTTCCTCCTGACAGTGGCAACCAGGGCTTTGGCCAAAATATTCTACTTGTAAAGATAATCAGGCTGTTGTTGACCATAACAATGGCCCCAAGACCAAAGCAAAGTGAATAATTCTATTTTACAGTATGTACAGGGATCATTTCTCTGCTAATATGAGGCCAAAGTGCTCTAATTTTATGTTGTCGAATAAATGCAAACATCTGGAGTTTGCAAAAGACTTTCCATTGATTTTTGTATTCTGTGTAGATTTTGTCCCTATTTTATGTTGTCTACCACAAGCAGTATTATTGTATCATTATACCAAGAACAATGAAATGGGCAAATTAAGTTGATTATGAATCGAACTTAAATGCCTTGCTCAAGGGTCCTTCTGGTAGGGGAACGTCTTTAGGTTGTAAGCCTAATGAGATTCTATCAAGATTCCTTTCTTGGGATATAGTCTCAGCACATTTGGTTGGGAGGTACTGACAAATGTCAATATTTAAAGTTTCATTTTTCAGTGGGATACACTGTTAACAGCAAACACGAACCAGATATGTTTTCCCAAATATGTTGAATGTTCATGGGTGGTCTGGAATACCATTCAAAACTAGAAAAAGGACATTAACAGAAGTACATGTGGTGTCTTGAAGCATTTATACTTGTAAAACAAGTTGTAGTGACAGCAATGACAATAATAGAAGTTGTAATGCTAGTAACATGGTTTTCAAATGTAATAAAGTGATTGTGACTTAGTATTTTTGGTTGCTTTTATGTGACTACAGGTGGCAGCAGAAAAACAATAACAAAATATTAAGTACAGTTGGACATTTCTTAGGTTGTGCTTTCAGCAGGCTTACCTTCTAAGTCACCGTTGTTATGGCTGCTATATGTGGACCAACCAAATATTAACTCTGAGGTGGAAAGACATCCGCTATTGATACATCTCCTTTTTTCATTTCTTTTCACTTAAAAAGTTTGGAATACGCTTTTTAGCTCTGTAGGGAAACAAATCTAATGTAATCCCTTTCAAGATTACATTTTAAGCCTCGCGTTTGTAAGACTGTGGAAGGACATGGCGATACAAGGTTAATGGAATCCTCAGTCACCCCTGACATGTTCTGCTGAGTTGGGGCCACATCTGTCCTGGGTCTGAGGCCCTGGTAATGGAACAGTGGCCTCATTTCCTACCCCCAGGCCTCCTCCCTCCACCCCCTCCCAACTGGGGCTCCAACATCTCTCCACAGTGGCTTAAGGCTATAGGGGCCAGGGCTACGGGGCAGAGCAGATTAGAGGTTGGGTTGGTCAAAAGTACTTTTTACAGGCCTGGGGCGAGTCACCTTTTGTGTTTCTGACACGTCAGCTTGTTTTTCCTTTTTTTTGAGTCAGTGGACTTTAAGCTGAGAGTGGATTATCAGAATTAAACTTCAAGGACACTTTAAGTTCAAGTTGTCATTCACTGTCCGTCCACTAGTGTACATCAGTATGGTATATTGTGATTTTGTGGAGACCCTCTTGCCCTGCTAATGGCTGGGTCTCTGTTTACACTGTGTTTGAATGGTTACAGTTCTAGGTCATAGTAGGACGACTGGAGCTACTCGACTGTACCCCCTTTATAAAGGGTTGATTCAAGTTGTAATGTTTTGTAATGAATTGTATATCGTTTTTGAAACCGTTTATAGGTACAGTATCTTGCTTGCCGATCTAAAATAAATATTCGTCACTCACATATGAAACACGTGATGGTGAACTTGGCGCCAAGTGTGAGGTGCTGCTGCTCCGGCCTGTTGAGCAGCAGAAACCAAACAGGTGGAGCAAAATGTGTCTGCCGAAGGAAGTTATACACAACATATAGTCAATCGATACACAGGATGATGTCCAAAACACACACGGCATGAATTAAGTCATTATAAATTGGGAGTAAATATATGGGAAATGCCTCCAGCACAAATCTACCCAGCTCAACAGCTTCTGTACTTCTATGTGAAGTTGTTATTTGTATTGTGAGCGTACCATTTGCATTGGGTATCAATTGATGGCTGTTGTGTGAGGTTTTAAGGAACCTCCATAATTTGGGAGGTTTATTTTAGCTTTGCAAAACTGCTCATATATTTTGTTATACATTAATGACACATCAGGCATTTATGTGAATGATACAATTAGCTTTGGTTAATTTACTGATAACTGTTGAGGGATAACATTTCATCAAAACTCAAACACCTGATGGTTGTTTTGTGTAAAAAAAAATAATGAAGAAAAATGTTTTGTACTGTGGTATTTATCCAAACTACCTGAGGCTGAATCAATCATATCTAACATTTGTCCTGCATGAAACAAGTTATTCCCCATCTTCAGTGGGAGATCGTCCTGTAAAACTGCTTCAGGTTTCCACTCTGCATTCAATATTTCAAAATGGCCTTTTGCTGATATGGTGGAAATGAGAATAATTAAAAGAGAAAGACACTGCATAGATTAACAACATTGGAACCACCCAGGGTTAGCTCCAGCTGTCAGGGTTTTCACAATCTATCTGCCCCAATTCCTCTCCAAATCCCCCTTGTTCTCCCGTGTTTAGCTTGAGGGATGGGGATAGGAGGGAGGGCCAGGGAGGGGTGTGGGGAAGGGGGGAAGGGGATAGAAGGGTGGGCCAGGGATGGGTGGGAGGGAAGGGGCCAGATGGGGATAGGGGAAGAGGGTAGGGAGGCGTTTTCTGAGATGGAAATGATATGCTGGAACCCTGCCATCTTGATTCTGTCTGTTCTCCAGTTTCTGGTTGACTGATCCTCGGTCCAGAGTTTCAGTCGTCACCGCGGCGATGCTTCAGAAGGCACTCCTCAAATTGGGGAGAAAAGCCAACCGTGACACCATGGCAACGACAAGAGAGAGAGCGACAGTGGGAGAATTCACAGGCCCCACATCTGTTTCGTAAGTGTGACTCATCGGGTGTATAACACACAGATGCACACACAAACACGTGGAAATTGCGTTTTCTCTAGTGGGGACCTGCAAAAAATCCTAGTGGGGACATATTTATCAGGATTAATGATTGTGTCTTTGTGGGGACATCAGGTCCCCACATGTACAAAAGACCCGGATCACACATTCTGATCACACGTATGATGTGCGCACGCGGATGCGCACACGGATACACACGGTTGTATGCACACTATTGACTTTGATAAAACACGTGCGCACAAACATACGCACAGTCAAATTAAATACTATATGTTAATTTAATCGTGCACTTCATTAAAATATGGATATGAGACATCACACTTAATATGCAGTACATATGCATCTCACACATGAACATTCACTTTACACCAGGAAAACACATGCCTGCGTCAACAACTAACCTTCTATGTTCATGAGCAAAAAGGTGTTTGATTTTAATGTTCACTCCTCACGTCTTTTATAGTCTTACACGTCAGGCAAAAGAATTGGCCTTCAAAGCTTTACTTTCCCCTCAGAGAACGGGAACAGAGATGATCTGTATCAATACTTTATTTTGTTTTGTTTTCTTAAGATTTGAGGCCTCGCAGAGAATCCAGCAGCCCAGCAGGTGATCAGCATTCTACTGCTTAGGCTGGGTTTTGAATGGACCCCATCTCCTGTCCTCACCGTGGTGTAATTCTACCTGTGGGCTTTTGCTCTTCTAGTTTGCACCAACACACACACACACACACACACACAGACACACACACACACTGAATATTAAAGGTAAAACAACAGAACCCAAATCAAAAGCATGAGCTAGGTTCTAACTGAAACGTAACACAAGGAGTTTCAACGAGCACAGGGTCAGCCTCGCTGGTGGATTCTCAGTCATGTTTCCTGATTTCAATGGGCTCACGTTGTTATGGTAATAAACAGATGCCATGTATGGAGGCATGGTTTTTGATGGGCAAAAGTTGGTTTTCCATGCCCATACTGTGCCATGGCTTTCAGATCCAGAGTGATTTCATCAGTTCCCTTCCCATGCTGCTCTCAGGACCCTTTGTGGAAGAAGGGAGCCCAGTTATTCTGGCTTTCGTCTCAGCCATGGGGTACATTTTAATTTGCTGGCACAATATGTGATGTTTTTTTTTATGTGCTTCTTCAACAAAAAATGTCTTCCTGAGTTGTGGTTGTATTTTTTGCATGGCGGAGGGCTCAGTGATAGCGAGCATCAGTGGCACTGAGGTCTGCTTGCCTTGATACCTCATGAATAATGCAGTCCCATGAGTGGGGAGTGTGGAGCGGGGAGATGGAACGCTCTGGGGCGTCAAATTTAGGCTGATTTTAAAGGATAAAGGGGCTACAGGGAGGCAGAGTCATTTGGGCCTTGCTCACTCATTAGACTGGAAGATTGGCAAAGTTTATCTGGGATAAATGAACGCAGTGCTTTTTTCTCCCTTGGATGTTTCAAAACATGTTTCCAAATCTCCACAGGCTTGTAACTACTGTTGGCAAAGGAAACAGTCTTATTGGAGTGAACACCTTGTTTTTGAGCCAGGGATTATAATTGGTTAAAAAGTAGTTTTTACCAGGAGAAAATGAAACTGGAACTCAAATTAGGTTATTGCATTCACTGTTACCAATAATGAACAATTAAAACGTAAGAGGCTGTGAATGAATTATACCATTTTAAAATACAAAATAATTTAATTAATATTCCCATATATTAATATTCCCATAATTTACCCTTTTTGTATGACATAAGAGAAACGGGCAACACTTGTATTGAGGCAGTTCAACTGAGGACGATTGGTCTTGTCAGGGATTTGTGATAGGGGTCTTGATTCTAACTATTCCTTAATGACTTAAGATTAAGCTGAAGTCAGTTTTATTTTATTAGTTGGACTTACTCTACTCTAGCTTCTACACCAGTGAAAGAAGCAATTTGTCTTTTTGATATACACTTATTTAAACAATAACTTTTCATGGTTTCATTTAAACAACACAGATTTCAGACAGTTAAGAAGCACTCCCCTACAGATGGAGACAGAGATTGAAGGGAATGGAAACACGAGAAGGCCTATTGTGAAGACATCGCAATTTAGTGTTGGAATGAGAACCGTACAGTGCTGAAGTCGAGGACTAGTTACGTGAATGTGATTTCTGAAATCATGATGAAAGATTGGGAGGAAGCCAAAGGATTAGTTGACACACACACACAGGCACACACATGCACACACATATACACACACACACACACACACACACACACACAAAGGGAGGACTTTGAAAAAGAGCAGTTGAAACCCCTTACCGCTGTCTTCTCTTCCTCTGTTTCTTGGATTCAATGCTATGTGGGTAGACATCTTGGCGGCGGTTAATATTTTTCCCAGTTTTCCCAGAATAATGTTATTATCAAAGGATGCTTTATGCAGAAGACAGGTGGATGGTGGCGCTTTGGCTTCTTTGTTGTATTATATATTAACGGAGTTTAGCTTCAGAAAACAAATCATTATCACCACTAAGGCTTCCAATAAAGTTTAGAATGGATTGTTTGGTAGATGTTCCCAAAATAAATAGAGCCCTTGGGTTATATTGCTCGACTGTACTTCATTTGTGAAATTAATTTAAAAGATGTGCATTACATCATCAACAAGATCTGGCTAACTGACATTTTTATGTATTTTAACGACTTAAAAATGCAAAAGAAGTGGTCCTCTACTTGAGATCTATCTATCCTCTATCTGTCATCTAACTGTCTATTATCTATAGCCTGTCTGTCCATTTGTCTGTCAGATCCAGCATGTCCGCGTTTGCCTCATATAACTTCCCAGATACGATGCAGGTAGCCAAGCCTAGATCTATTGGGGTCGAGCTCTGTGGCAAACTGGCAATAAACTGACAGCGCCTCTGTTTGGTTTATTCAGACAGGCAGTTAGACATTTGTATATAAAAATCATTACTGGCCTGCAGATCAGTAGAAACCATAAGATAAATAGTAAATTGGCGCTCTGCATGAACACTACCAACCCCTGTTCTAAATCAAGACAGACTAAATTGCTTCTCAACCCATCCATGAAACATGAAAAATTAGACTGCCTCCAGAAAGAATGGTTTTCACTGCAACAGAGATGTTAGCTCTGCACTTCAGGCAACAATGTACTTGGACAATTGACAACAACAAGAACATTATTTTTTTCAGAATAAGTGCTTAGGAACGATCCAACAGATACATTTGCACTGACCCAAACTGCATCTGCAAACAGCACATGATTTGGTTTTTGTCAGAACGCTTTAGTAGTGGAGTGAAACGGACCAGGCGTAGGCAGAGGGTTGCAGGTCGGTGGACTCTTTAATATATAAACACAAAACAACAGAACACCGAGGCAAACTGCAAAACTGAGAACTGAGACTGAACATAGACAAAACATGCGCACTACTTACATGGACCGACATGGGAACAATGACTCACAACT
>JACXGJ010001377.1:20586-85790 GCA_016801105.1 Esox niger | reverse complement strand
CTCTCTCTCTCTCTCTCTCTCTCTCTCTCTCTCTCTCTCTCTCTCTCTCTCTCTCTCACACTCACTCACTCACTCACTCACTCACTCCCAAATGATGAGCCAAGCAGGGAGCTCCCTATTCAACCCGAAGTGCTTTATCCAAACTAATCACAGAGCCACTGAGATGAACAGGAAGCTGTCCAGAACACGCAAGGTAACAGGACTAAGACGAGAACCAGGCCAGCAGGCTGACTCGTTAGGACCAGAAACACACAGTTGCTGGTTTGAAACTCAGAGCTGATGGGGTTGAGAAGAAGCACATGCAAAACTGTGTAACCAGACAGACATCGGTCTTGTCTGAATTATTTATTATTATCTGTTATTATTCTGTTAGCCGCACATTATCCGTAATCATGAACACTTCTATCAAATAAAACCGCCATCCTATTTCTCTCTGTGTCACCTGGCACAACGCTGTCATGTCATCCTATTCTTTTACTAAATTCTACATAAATATTTTGTTCAGACAACCCCCTAAAGGACTGCAAACATATATCATGATGACACTGTACCCTGGTAAGATGCCATTGTGGTTTGAATTGAGGCTGTGTTCAGACATCTCTTGGTAGCCTGGTAAGCTTGGTTATCTGGTTTAGTCCTGATTGTATAGAAGGAGCCACTGATCACGATCCAATAACATTTATGGAGAAATGTAACGTTTGATCGATGCTTTGATCGATCCGTTTAGAGAGACAATTCAAGCATGCATATCTAGGTGTGCGCCTGAGAGTGTTGAATATCCCTAACCCCCAGACTATATTTTATTTTTTGCCATATTCTTCTTGGAATCTTCCATCATTGCAATGTGTCACACTCCCAGTTTGAAGACCACTTTCAAGTGATTATCTGATGGATACAGACACTTCCCTACGGCACCCGGCCATGTGCCAATCACATCCTTTCGAGTATTGAGATGAGACGTTTGTCGAAGTCCCTGTGCGTTCTGGGTGAGGACTTGTCGGAGGGCGATTACAGTCTGATTCACTGGGTGGTAACATCCCACCCTTTAATTGTAGCTGCAAGGCTATTTTTTCTTCCTCTTCTCCAGTCCTCCCGTCTTCCTCCTCTTCTGTCCTTCCCATCTGACTGAATGCACAGAGACTGAGGGCCATCAATTACCGACAAACTCAATTCAAGCCAAGTGTGTCCCAGGGTAAATGTGAATTCATCCCCCTCTCCACGTTTTATGCCTCCTTTTGTTCTTCGCCCCCCTTTGTCGGCGTCGCTGTCTTCCTTAGACTCTCTGATTCTCTCTCCCACTCGCAGTTTCTCTTTCAATCTCCAATTCTCTCACTATCCATTTCTTTTTCTTAGACTCTCATTGCTATCTCTTTATTTTTTCCTCCCAGCAGTCGGCTAGCGGCCCGCGTGTTTTATTTCAGGAGTTTGACAGCAGATTATACACACTGCATTTCATTTTCTCTCCCTGGGGCCTCTCGTTCAAAGCTAAACCACCCTTACCTGCATTTACCCGATGTCTCTAAGACAGACACACACAAACACGCTTGCCCGCCACCCTTGGTGGTACCAATGTCTGATCTTTAGCGAAGAAGAATTCCTCAGTGACATGGAACCAAAGATAATGAGCCCTTTCTATCAGGGGCCTTTTTGTCATCTGGTCGCTGTAGCGATGGCATTTCAATATTTCTCTCTTTGTGATCTTGTTAGCCTCTGGCGTCTGACAGATCGTCACACTCGGACTGGCGTGCAAATGTCAATATTTTTCTTCTGGACAAAAGTCTCTCTGTCACTCCTTTTTTTTTTACTGCTTAACTTCCTTTCTGTTGAGGCCCAGCGTTGAAACGCCACAATCTCTCGCCTCTCAGATTGATTAAATGTCAAGGGGGGCTTCCTGTCTGACACAATCCCAGGGTTTCAAAGCTAGTTGGCATGTTCCCATACACAGATACACAATCTAATTGGTTTCTCAGATGTGTCTGTATTTCTTTCAGAGAAAGGGTTCTGCAGAGCTTTGTACTGTGAAGTTTGTTACATCAGGGATTAATCAGAAATGAAAAATGTCCTGTAGATAAGAATACATTGCCTGTCCCCTACGTAAGGTGAGGTCCTTTTTTCCAATCAAGAAGTGAGGCATAGGAATCAAAGAACAAAACACTTCAGAAATGCACCAACATCTTTAGCTTTTTCATTTACAGCGTCACAAGAATGGCACAGTAATCTCTGCAGGCTAGCTCCGCGCAGTCATTTGACTAGACTGACTTCAAAGGTTAGCAGCAATATCAGATTTCAAGCATATGTGGTGAAATATGTCTCCAAAAAACAAAACATTCAAAGACACGCAAGCTTTAGCCAATGTGGCAACCATCCCAGAGATGTTGTCTGTCCAAAAGGAAGGAAAGCTGGCCTGTGTGTTTATCACCCCTACCTCATGTAGGTGATGGTCAACTTTACCAATGACCTGGTCTCGTCACTACCAACAGGCCCGGCAGAGTGGAATATCAGAAAGAAAAAAACCTACTGCTTTGCATTCATTCACTTTAGGTTTTACTAATCGTGCCACGCCCATCCTCCCGAGCCACACCCACCCTCTGCCCTGGGATCTATCTGACCAGCTCCCGGCTGCTCCGCCTTAATTAGCTCCACCCCCTAGCAGTGGATTCAATGGGAGCTCGCCTGGAGAGGCAACAATGCAATGTCACATGATCATGTATGAAGGTCAATGCGATGGAGTGTCACTGGTAGAGTAATGTCGCTAATTTCCGTCCTTTTAACATTCAGCACATGTACATTGAAGCCAGAGGTTCCCTGTTCTCCAGATGATATGATGAGTTCTGGTGGGCATGATAAAGTCGTCTCCTGTCTCGTGGAGAACAGACGACCCCGGTGTCAGGGGAGACAGTGATTACTCACCACGCCTCGCACGGCGGGTAGC
The DNA here is from genome assembly GCA_016801105.1 of Esox niger. Classification (NCBI taxonomy): domain Eukaryota; kingdom Metazoa; phylum Chordata; class Actinopteri; order Esociformes; family Esocidae; genus Esox; species Esox niger. The sequence goes on along the minus strand of JACXGJ010001377.1, from coordinate 82,858 downwards.
ACTGACAGCCTTTGAGTCAGGTGGGGGCCTCTAGGCATCTTTATGCGCTCTGGGGGCCACTTTCGGGGCCTGATTACAGAGGTGCCTCTAGGCATCTCTGCGCGGCAGTTTTGGTGGTCCATAATAAGAGGCAGCTGCTCCGTGTTACCTCTAATTGGGGATCCTATTTGCCTTTCCGATTTGTCGGTCATTGTTTGGGTTTTGCTTCAGTTCATGTTTGTGGCACTTCTTTACTCTCTTGCAATCAGCCCAAAATGAGCAATGGAAACAAAGGACTGATTGACGTTCGCCCTGATCCACATGTCCCGACTAACTTAAGCTGCGACCCTGTGTTAGTGTCCGGCAGCTTTCAGGTGGTTTTGGGTGATTCTGTGATTCCTGTCACACAACATCCCAGGTGAATATGGACAGGATATATCCAGTGATTATCTCTCTCTGGAATGATCTTGTAGCATTTGTTTGTTTCTCTCTCAGACTTTCATAGTGAGTTTCAGAACAGCTGCTGGGAAGAGTACTTTGAAACGGGTGTTTACCAAGCTATCAATTAGTTAGATCTGTGGTTGCTTACTGACCCTCCATGCTATCAAAACAATATTTGGATGCCGTATCGGAATTTAACGATCCTGTAAATGCAAGCTTGGAGTTTGAGGTTTAAAGGTGTTTAAAGTTTGGGATTTTGACTTAACTTTTAGAACAACTTTTATCTTTTAAAATGTGTCTGGGACATTTTGTTTTGTGATGATGCAGGCATGCTACATAATGCCCTAGATTCAACTTAAAATTCTGCTGTAACGCCGGATTGGATCCAACACTTTGACAGTTGATATGATCTCACAGGGTTACTACAACATACCTGGCTACTGGCAGCATGTGTTCATCTGTTGATAACACGTGTGTGTGTGTGTGTATGTGTGTGTGTCTGAGTTAGCTGTCCTAAATCAAACTACACACATGAACACAAACACTGTTGCTGTGGTGGCAGCACATTTTCCCTCCACTGCAAAACCAATTACATTGTACCCTGAGCCAGCTGCTGTATACCGACCATAGAAATATAATGTAAAATGTCTGTGGGTGCAAACAGCTTTTAGTTCGCCACCAATAAGCGCTGGATGCTAGATGACATGACAACCAACCAGCTGGCCATCACCAGGAAGACATATAAACCACACGCTTATCTTATCAGCAAACACTCTGTGTGTGTGTGTGTGTGTGTGTGTGCGCACGCTACCACAGTTGAGTACTGCTAATTTGGTTAAAGACCGGGTGTGATAAACACGAGCTAGAGAATTCTGATGAACGACTTGAAATACTCTGGTACATGCTCTGTTTATGGCCATCTGCCATCCCGCCCCCCTTAGAAGACAGAAATCCATTTCACTCTAGTAGCGTTTACCACTGCCTCTACTGGTCTTAGTGAGTGTTGACGGTACCCAGAAAGATGCTGGTAAGCTCCAGAGTGTGTTTGTGATATCTGACAGGCACGGGGTGAGGAGACATCCTGTGATGTGAACTCCGAAAGGACATGAAGCCCTTATTCATCCCAGACGGCGCCCTAGTCGTTCACTACTTTGACCAGGGCTCTATGAGTCTTGGTCAAAACTAGTGGGCTGAATAGGGTAGACCCAGCCATTCAGGAAGCGGAACTCTTCATCACAGAGCTGCCAGTGGAAAACACAGGAAGGACATTTCCCTTTGGTAAGTCAAGCAACAAATGTTGGGCTTTGATACGTTTTCAATTTTCCACCTCCAATTTTACATTTATGGCATGCATAAAACATCAGGGCTGGCCTCTCTCTCTGAAATGAAGCATAATATGAATTAACATACGTGGATTCAATGGGCCTTGAACGCAAAGTAATGGATGTGTCTGGGCAGCCTAAAATCGACAGCGTCTTCTCAGGGACGATTGGAAAAGGAGGAAGGGGATTTTTTTGTGTCTAACCACGGTATTCTGTTTGGGGAAAAAAAAGAAAAGAAATATGTGCGAGTTGAAATGTCAAAAAAGTATTTCCTCATTTTCTTCCCGGATGTATTTGACCACCAGCCATCCGTGGGGACTCCAACTTGAAATGCCAAAACGCTGAACACATTGATTATATGTCCAGCTAGGTTTCAGAGGAGTGACAGCAGTACGTTTTGCTAAATACTAATCCTCTCCGTATGTTTTATTAAAATGGCTGTCTTGGATTTCTCGTTGATGCGACCTACCAGATGGACTACAGCAACGATGATACTGGAAGACCTCTCCTGTTATGGAATTATCAGCCTTTTCACACCTTTTTCCGAGGTCAATAACATGAAACCAGTTGTCAATATGCCACCTCTGGTTTTTTGTGGCAAGTAACCACTTCCTGTTAGAAAGGATATAATCGCATCAATCGGAAATGAGGAGTCCAAATGGGAACCTATCCCCTTGTTTTGACCCAGAGGTCTCCGGTCAAAGGTAGTTTGCTATAGAGGGAATAGGAACTTATTACATACTCAAATACCTTGCACAACGGCAGAGCTGGGATTGCACCACCAAAGGCAGTGAAATGACACCATTGAAATGGCATGTAATTTGTGTCCTGACTGATTAGTCATCTACCTAGAGATAAAATATATATATTTCAGTTACAACGGATGTCATTTGAATGGGATTTTCCCATCTGGCCTTGATGATTCGAAGGTTTTGATCATCATCTGTGCTTATAAAAGTGACTGAAGAATACTCAGACTGTCAATAGGTCAACAGTCTCTGATGATGAGCCATTTGGTTTGGACCAAGTAATCCCCTCGTTGTTCTGTTTCTGCTATCATTTTGTTTCTGCTTTCTTTTCTGGACTTTGTACAGAAATCTTTAAAATATATGGACACCTAAATATATATAGTGGCAGCAGAATGATTTTGGAAGTTCAGGAAACAGCATTAAGGATAATTTGGACAATAAATGTCAATGATACTCCGTATAGAAAACAACATTATCATTGATAATATGTGGGTCTGATCCTCTGTATAGAAAACAACATTATCATTAATAATATGGGGGTCTGATCCTCTGTGTAGAAAACACATTATCATTGAAAATATGTGTTTGATCCTCTTTATAGACAACATTATCACCGACCGTGTTTCATCTCCCCATGTCCGAGGAAATCTGAAGGAACTAAAAAGCAGATGTGTTTCTGAGAGTAGAATGGGGAACCAGAAATGCGATTTTGTATCTAAAACTGCGTAACATTTGTGGGAAGAAAACAGAAACTGCTCTGTTTATTACAACCACATTTTGTGGTTACCAGAGGTTACTCACATATCCCTGGTTCTATTTATCAAGCAGAATTCTTTTCTCCCATGACCCCTTTTTCAAATCAAGCAACTCCACATGGGGTTGTGACTTATTTTGGGGAAAGCTGGCCTATACTGTCCACGGGGGAGAGCCTGGCCGGACATCATAATCCAACGAACAGGGCCTGTTACCCTCTCCACCGCTTTCTATTTCCCCTCTTTTTATCTCTCTTTCTCTTCTGCTGTTTTCTACTAAGCTCTTTGCCCTGAACCTCTCCCCTCTACTTCTCCTACTTTAGCTCAGTTCAATTTAAAAGAGCTTTACTGGAATGGGAATCCTTGTTTGTTTCTTTTGCATTGCAATGTGAGTCGGAAATAATATGGATGAAATATAAAAAAAAACATCAGCAATTTCAAGTAAACATTATTTTCACAAACGTTTCCAATGAAAGGAGGCACTTCTTAGTTTTGTTAGTAGTTTTAGATAGGTACAGGATTGTGACAATGTGCAAATAGTTTAAGTACAGTTGTGCTCATATGTTTTCACACCCTGGCACAAATCGTGACATTTTGGCATTGATTTTGAAAATATGACTGATCATGCAAAAAAATTATTCTCTTGAAGGATAATGATTGTATGAAGCCATTAATTATCACTGTTGTTTAGCTCCTTTTTAATTCATAATGATAACAGAAATCACACAAATGGCCCTGATCAAAAGTTTACATACCCTTGAATGTTTGGCCTTGTTACAGACACATAAGGTGACACACACAGGTGAAAATGTGAATTAAAGGTGAATTTCCCAAACCTGTAGCTTTTACAATTGCAATTAGTGTCTGTGTATAAATAGTCAATGAGTTTGTTAGCTCTCAGGTGGATCCACTGAGCTGGCTAGATACTGAGCTGTGGGGAGCAGAAAACAACTGTTGATAGACCTGTGTAACAAGGTAATGGAACTTACATGAGGCATGTGCTTCTTCCCTCTGTAGCAAGGCCATGGTCACTGCCTCTACATGGTTCCATGTGTACTCTTTAAGCCAAGGCAGCGTTACAGTTAGCTCATATTAGTTCTGTTGGATTCTTCCCAGTGTGTCGAATAGTTCTCTCATTTGTTTCCTACTCATTTGACTGGGTTTAACAGGGATGCTCTTTTGGGTCTGTTTGGGTTTGAGACCCAAAAGCAGCTGACTTCAGAGGTTCTCTGAGTTCATCTTTCTGGGGGCAACCTGGAGGCGTTCTATTATTCTCTACCATTCTTTGCCCCGCTCACCATCCCCCCCCCCCCCCCCCCCCCCCCCCCCCCCAAACCCTCTCTATTTTCCCCTATAACCCCCCCACACCACCCCGATTTGATTAGCTGTTCAACCTGACCCTCTAACCACAGAGTCCCCGCCAGGGAGGGTTGAAATGACGGTGGAAGCATTAAAAAGAAAGATTGGCAGGTAGATATAAAACAGATTGATACTGCACGTACTTTGGCGGTAGAGATGTGGTATGTGTCTGGAATGAAAAGCCGAGGGTTTTCTTTCTGTCCTCAGCCATCAATTGACCCAACAGAGCTTTCATTGAGACCTTGTGAGACTGGCTAGACACACCGATATCGGTCTTGTACCTGATGATGTCAAATTAAACTGCCACTCACTCACTGGGTTCCTCTGAGCGTCAAGGCCTTTCTGATGGGATTGCTAGTTTTCCCCCCGCAGTGCATTATGGACAACGAAACCTCCGGTGTCCTTCCTCTCGGATTCTAATTCAAGACGTAGGACAGCAGATGAGTGGAATTAACTAGCAGGTACAAACATAAACCCAATTCTTTGAGTCTTCTGTTTAGCGCTCCACAACTGAAGTTACTTATAGTTCACGTGAATTGTACTTTGAATTTAGTTGTATTTTTTTCATAGTGTGAAATTGCTGGAGACCTATGTCTCACCAGAAAAAAAAATGTCCGTCCACTTTATCATGACGACGTGTAGACATCAGTGATAGCCACACATATTTAAATGCAAATTTGCTTTAAGTTCCTTTAAGTTAGCCTACAAATAAAGCAAGTTCTGTGGTATCGAACTGCCTCTTGCTGCTTAGAGATTACTTATCACAATGATTAGTGTATATCTTGAATTTATTACACATGCATTTATTATTCAATCAGTATAATTATTTTTCATAGATTGACAGATCAGGTCCTGTTAGTAGCTTGTTTGCGTTGTTTACTGTATTTGATTGACGCAGCTCGTCCTGCGGAAAAAGAGATGTCTGTAGTAAAGGATGCAGTCTTCTTTGATTGAGAAGAAATGTGACAGTCCCTTTGTCTGCATTCCAAACTGCAGTCTTCCGGGCTAGATTTCCATTCAAATTTAAATATCATCGTGAGACTTCTGATTGGCCAGCTCGTCCGGTTCTAGATCGCCCATTGGCCAGCTCATCATCCTGTGCATTTTCCTAATGCTGTGTTTGTAATAAAATGTTAAGGTGGGGATTTGAGGTGTTGTGTGTTTGTGTGGGTGTGTTACCGTTCCACACAGTTTGTTTTGTATTAATTCGACTTATTTTTCACTTAGACCAGAAGGACCAGGCGGGTTTGAATTGTAAGAGTACAAATACTCAGAGAAAATTATCTTGTTGTTTTTGAAAGAAGGGCTTTAGGACAATGAGAAAACTCCTCTGAGGTAAATAAACATTTAAAGCCCCGATGGCAGCCTTTCTCTCTTAGTTTTTTCTCAGTTTTAATGAGAAAAATAATGACACAAAGCGATGACATAAAATAAACCATGTGGTTTTGTTGTAGGCAACCATTTGTTAGCATCCCAAAGCTCACAATGGGAAATCCAGTGAATACTTTGAGCTCATTATTCTTTAATCTCTTTCTCATTGCCTTAGAAAACACACAACTAATTAGTCCGCGTACTAATGGAGAAACGTGAAAGAGTCTTACATTGAAGCTAGGTGTGACAAGTGTTCTGAAGACACAAAGGATTTCTGATGTTTTTTGCGTGCTACCCATTAGCTTGTGTGCACCTGTTTGTACGCCCTCCTGTGGGTCAGCAGAGTCGATACTCTGGCGTATTTCTCCTCATCATCCTACAGTATCACAGGACTTGTTCACTGTCTCATTTTCACTCCACTTTCGCCAGGCAGCCTACCTTTCAATCATCGCTGTGTTGGAAATGTCAGAATTATTTCTAAGCCACTTAGCTGTGCAGAACCACAGGGTGTGTCCGAATGACACCCTCTTGGCTCTATAGTGCGCTGCATATAACCAGACCTGTACCAGGGCCCTAAACACGGGCTAGGGTGCTGCTGAAGACACAGTATATCAACCCATGCCGAGGGAAGGAGGGAAAGCTGCCTATCTCTCTGACATTGAGGGGAAATGAACGAACTGTCGGGAACCGTGGCAACAGGAGGATAACAAGGTCTATTTTCTCGCTGATACATTATGTAGAAGTCTCACCTGGCGAGGGATAGCGTTTGTCGCAAACAACACCCTGTCCCCTGTGTAGCTCACTCATTTGTAAAGTACCATTTGGGACACGGCCAGAGATAAGTGCTTGACGGACAGACGTCTGGTTTGCAGAGCAGAGCAGCTCACACAGAAAAGGGTGACGTTCCACCGGGGACATGACGCCAATCAATATCCAATTTTGGTGGAAATTTGATTTAGTTTTCAACAATCTTGAATTCAACTGCACTTTAACCAGTAACAGGCCAAATCTTCCACAGGCGCGTTCCTACACGCCTACTGATTTAAGACAAATTCTGTCACAGACGTCTGGAAATTGATAGTTTATCCGGTCAAAATCACACCCACTACAGGATATTCTCTTTTCTGACCTTTTTGTGACGCAGACACTATTTGCATTAAACTTCTTTGTTGAACTTTATATGACCTGCATTCATATCATGGTGTGGGCAGAGGTTTTTAATAATCTGAATCTGCCCACACAGAAACATTATGAGAAGAAGAAGCATTAGTGAAGCATCCCTTCAGGAATGGCCGTATTTTTCATGAAAAATATTTGGCAGCGTTTGTTCAGCCGGCGTTGCGGTAGATGGTTTGTTGTAGAACTTCTGGGCTTAAATAAGGCATGTGATATTATGTAGTTTGGTGTAAATTTACCTAATAGATAGCTGAGCTTTTTGCCAGAAAGTGGGCGGAATAAGTAGAGCTCTGCAAGTTAACTGCCAAGTCCATACAGTACATTTAGCAATGACACAGTTGAGGTTCACGTTTACCTACCAAGGAACATAAACACCTTAACCTGACAAACATCTACGAGTGACTTTGAGGTTGACTCATGCAGGTGAGTGCTGTGTTTCAGGATTTCAAACGCTCAGTGACTACGAGCGCGTATAGGGAAAATGCCTGCTAATCTTACATCTCCATTTATGCAATTCCAGGAAGCCAGTGTATTGGTTTCGTGGCTGAGACTTTAAGGAACGCTCACATACAAATTGAAATGTCTGCCAAATATTCACCACAAGGTCAGATGGACTGTGTTTTAGGCTTGGTATAAAGGGGCTATTTGTGTTTGCCACTATATGAGATTCTTCTCTTCTGTCAGCTATGAAAGCTCACCCAGGTAATGGCGATTGCTACATTTCTAGAGCTCCACTCTCCTGTCTATCGATGGCTCACATAATGCTGGAATTCAGACACACTTGCCGTGTGCCACTGTCTTTGTTTGACGTCAAAAGAACAGAACACATCCTTTGCTGTCTAGACAAACAAATCTTCGTGGGGGTGTATCATTCATCTCTGTAGGAAACCTATTCACAACAGTCTGTTAAAGTCTGAATGCCCCACAGTCATTACATCAAAATGGATGAAAATGGAAACTTCTGCTACAATAGATCCTTTGATTAACTTTTTATAACTATATTTAATAGTCCAAGAGGCATTACATGCTGTCCCTTAACTGATTGGCCGAAAATGCATCCTAAATGGCACACTATTCCCGACACAGATTTTATCAAATCACTATGGACTTTTGTCAAAATAAGTGCACCTTATAGCGAATAGGGTGCCAGTTGGGATGACTGCAAAAAGATCAATTACGTTCAGAGACCAAATTTGTCCATAATGGCCTCTGTCTGCTATTATGACCACCTATCCTTCACCTTGTTCCAGGTAGTAGACAATGTCTCTGCCTTGTCCAACCTCCATTATCACTCTGCTGTTACCGACTGTTCATTACGGAGGCCTTGTTTATGAATGGCTTTTTAATGTTTCATGAATATGTCACGCGCCACCGTGCAGTTTTATGGATCGGTATTACTTGCCGAGGTGTTGCACGGCCACGTTACCGCTGGGTGTTGTAATGAGAAGGCGTTGATAGATTGATATGGTCTCACCTTAATAATTACTGCCGAAGCGTTCGGTGTAATGTTCTCAGGACGGACGGACGGACGTCGTTGTGTTTCGCGGCTGGAGTGACTCTTCATGTAGGTACTTTAAGTAAATGGAACATTGACACAGGTGCGAGTCAGGCACATCGTCCGTCAACTTCGTTATCGGAACAGGTACATTTTATCAAGTAGAGTATGTTGGTTGTGGTTAAGAATGTGTGTGTTAAAAGCTGTCCCCTGCGATGCGGTGGGTGGAAATACACATACAGACATACAGCACCAACTTGGAAGGTGCTGTTCATTTTCATCCGAAAAATACCGAAGTGAAAATATGGAAACGTACCAAAACCCTTCCCGGAACATTGGAAGAGTTTAGAAAGGAAACATAAGTGCCCAACGTGTTTTGGATAGAGTATGTCTTTGATGATGTGATGTTTGGCTAATGTTCTGCTAATGTTCCTCTTCCTGCTAAGGTTCCAGTATGTACTGAAGTAGAATCATCCCGACTGACGGAGCCTGTGTGGAACACGGACAGAATAATTAGGATCAGATAAACAGGAAGCATACGTACTAGCAGACAGGAGCACCAAGAAAAAAATAGCATTAATCCACTGGTTATAAATGTATTCATGTGCTTACGTTTGAATAGGCTATTTAATTATGTAAAAAAGGACACGCACAAGATTCTCTATTGATCTGAAGGCAAGCTGAGTGCCATTGTTGTAAAAAAGTAGAAATATACATGGAAGCCCATTGCAAATTCTCAGTGAAATTGCTATTAAAGAACAAAAGATTGGAGGTGGGAGTTTCGGCAGCAGACAGCCTTGTTAAAATGAGTTAATGGAGGACAAGAGAAGCACATAAGACCTCACAGAATAAAGACCAACACAGAAAAGTGATCTACTCATGTGCATATGCTAAGAGAAACACATTCTCTTTAGGCCATTGACGAGATGGATTCACAGCAACTCTGTATTTGAATGTTATCTTGATCAAAAATTGTCCAATGTACAGCCATGTAGGATACAGGCCGTCATCAGAGCGACAATATTGTTCACTGGGTTACAGGACCCTGTGTTTTGTTTAATCATGTCACACAACCTGTAATTACTACTCTCTGAATGATGGAATGACGTAGATCATGCTGAGTGATTAGCTTGTCAACGCCAGGGCAAAAACCTGGATAACGGTTGGGAGTGGGACCCTGATGTTGGCTAGCTAGCATGTGTCCAGTCCTTTTGCATGAAATACATGGCTCATTTTTGAACTTACTATATTTTCTGGTGGAAGAATGACTTTGTGACACTGTTGAAAGGGAGCAGGGAGCCTCGTTTTCTCTTCTCCGTCAGTAACAGACATGAAGTAAACAAGCAGCCCTGAATTGATCTCTCTTCTCCCCTCCTGACTGAATCCATTCTGTCTCCTATCTGCTCCAGTACTTCTCCAAACATGCAGGCACGCCATCCTTCCCTGAAGATAGCCACAGGCCCCAGAGCAGATGCTACTAGTGTCTTCAGCCTTGTCTCTCCCAGCCTCACATGTCCTGAACAGTGGCAAGTGAAAAACAAAATATATAGAAAAAGACGTGTATAATCGTCATCAGGCGCAGGCAGCAGAGGATCCTGGCACAATATGCATATATTTGTGGTAATTTCAACGCTAGTCTTCACACTGAATTTCACCAGCTGGCCTACTGAGTGTTTTGTAGGAGTTAGCACATAGGAAGCTCTGTTTCAACATTCTTCATTTGCTGTAACATGTAGTTATGAATTCTTTATGGAACTGAGATTGTTTATGCATGCGTGGGTATGTTGTTCTTTTTCAGTCTAAATTGTTTGGGCTTTTGCTCAAGCAACTTGGTAATAGAATGGTTATGGTCAGTGGAAAGTGGAATGTCCAATTACAGAAATATACATACTGGGCTTTACAGGACATATGTGGTTTTAATCTAGAAGAATCCCCTGAAAAATCTCTAGATTGGAGAATAATTTCTCTGTCAGCTGTTTGGTCTTCTTATTTTGTCAGAGAGTAATTTCTGGGACACAAGTCAGGGTTTAACACAGCGAAGCGTTTGACTGAATACAAATATCCTTTTATCTAGCAACATCGACTAGAGTTTATCGCGAGATGAATTGTCAGGCATGTAGCTAAGCAGTTACAGCGTCTTCTTAGTTACCGAAAAGGATGCTAGATCAAATCCCACAGATAGCAAGGTGAAAAATTGTTGTTCTGTCCTAGAGCAAGACAAGTTTACCCTAATTGCTCCACAAGTATTTTTGAATAATAAAAAACCCCGAAATATGTGTATGATTGGCCTGACTGAAATAAAGTAGAAGGTTTACGACAGCGAATTTCAATTAAAACATTTAAGTCTTTTGAGGTTTCAATCTAGAATCTGTGCAATCTACATCAATGAAGGATGGACCTGACTTGTCTAGGATTGTGTTTTCTGTATGGCAGATCTTGCGACAGTCCTTACACCATTTGTCTAAGTATGTTTTCTTATCAGTTGTGTGTGTGTGTGTGTGTGTTTTTTTTTGTTTCTTTCCTCACTTCCCTGTTGACCCATCATATAGAAAAGGCCTGTAGCTTCAAAGTAAATGTGCTTTTTGAACCCATTATTAGTGACAAATGCTGTAGCTTTAAGGTGAAAGCCATCCTGGGCCCGTCATTAGTGATGAAGTCTTCAGCTGGAAGGCAAAATCCCAAGTTCAGTTGACCCATCATTATAGACACAGTCTTTAGCTGGAAGCCGGAAGCCCATGTTTAGAAATAAACAATGTTGGCTGTAGTTCACCCATCATACAGATAAAACCTGTGCCTGTCTATACGCAATCCATCAATAATCTTGTTACCCAGTAGTAAAGTCCTAACAAAAAATTTCTTTTTGTGCTTGACAATTCACCCTCTGCAGACACCCATGTTCACAAGTTATACACGTCTTAATGACCCGTTGAATGTGTCCTAGACATGGCTAGCTGCTCTCCTGGGCCCTATACAATGGACACGGTCTCAAGCAGAGCAGATGCCTTCAACGCTCCTTGCCAGTGGATCCATGCTGTCCTTCTGCTCCTTCTCCTCCTCCATCATTTACGTCTCCTCTCTCTTCTCCAACCTTGCCATCCTGCTCTATTTACTCTCATCTTTGGTACCGTGGCAACAGCTCCTCATGCTGAGCCAACACGGTGAGAAGCCAGAGGCGACATCAGGGGAGGGAGGGGGAGGGAGGAGGGAGACTGCAGAACACAGAGGGAGGAGGGAACGGAGAGAGGAGGGTGGATAGAAGGAAGAGCCAACAGAGGGCACAACGAGGATAGGAGAGACTGGAGAAAAGGCAGTATAGGAAAGGGAAGAGGTGAGAAAGACAGGAGACAGAGGAGGAGAGTAGGAGAGGAAGGAGATGATTCTGTGGACTACGCTACTTGTATCAGGGTGCTACACGCGCTCCCTTCAGCCACGTGTTTGGAGCAGACTGGATGCCCGACAACACCTTGTTTCATTGGCCGGAAGACTAGTCCTGGCTTTACCCACGATGCCTAGCTGTTTCCACTTGCTACCGCCACCGCTGTGCAAATAAATAATTGGCCTGCCAGAGCCACCACATCTCTCCTTGATCTCCCTGTGCCTTATTCTTCCACTCTATCTGTTGTCTTTCACGCTGTCTCTTATCCCTCTCTTTCTCCATTCTGACTCGCTCCCCCCATCTTGTTTGATGGTCTTTCTTTGATGGTTTGTAACTTAGAGCTCCCTCCTTTTCCCCACAGTCGTTCTAGTTTTTCAGGACGTTTATGAATGACCCATGCTGCTCTTTATTCATCTTCATAGACATGAGACATTTACAAAAACACTGTATTATAGCAGATCAGATTCACACAACTCGTGAGCTGCTGGAATGTTTCTCTCTTCCCACTGACATTTAGTTTTCTGACAGAACCGTATTTTCTCGCCCCAAATTGTTCACATCAACATTCTATTTGAACACAATGACTGTTTCACGTTCCAGTTAGAATAACAACAGAATTCTTGTAAACACTGATGGCCTCTTATAGGAGTGTAATTAATGTAATGTGATCTCAGAGATCCTTAAAAATACGCTTTACAGTAGTAATTCAAAGCTCGTCGACGTCTAAAGATAACAAAACAGTTTTTAGGTGTGTGTGTGTGTGTGTGTGTGTGTGTGTGTGTGAGAGAGAGTGTCTGTAATGGCAAGAATGATAGATAGACATAATGCAACTCCTCAAACTTGCGCATCAGATTTTGTTATATATATATATATATATATATATATTTGAGTTATTTATATATATTCTAGTTATTAACCTACAAGGGCCCTGAATATACTAGATAATGTTGATTTCTTGAACTCAGTTATACAAGTCTACACTGTACAGTACAGTTCAAAAGACTGTATGTGAACTGTTTTAATAGACAATGCAACTTTTTTAACGCTATGTACTTTAGAATGGTTGACTCACTATATATTCTGATCACAACTTTCAGACAATCAGAATTCTGAACTCAAACCACCCGGTTTATGGCGGCCGCTCGTATAAGAGTCTTTCTGCCTGAAGGCGTTCTTATGGGCGGTGTGTCTCAGATACGTTTGGGAAGGGTTCACCCGAAACAGCATGGCCCAGCACGACACCTACATCATCAACTGTGCTGACGACGTGACGTTTGAGTTTTAGGATGTTGAAATACCTTGGGGTCGTGTACCAGGTGGCTTCAATCAGAGACCCAAACATAGAATTGCTAGACTCTTGTTCTGCTTCTGTCCTCATGTGATGAGACTTTAACAAGTCTTGCATTGTCCCCTTTTGACCTAAACTCTCTGGTACTGCCTGAATGCTCACCCAGACCTACTCTCCAGCACACACACAGAGACACACACGTCCATTCTCAAATTGCCTAGTCACTTTAACCATTCCCATCGTAAGCACAAACATTAATGGGAACTCCCTGTATACATTATATTGACTTGGGTTATTCAATACGTTATTAATTGTGTATATACTCTGTATTACTTGTGTTTATCTATTTTTTGATACATTTTCTATGTCTGTTTGTTAGCATTATTGTAAAATGGCCCTTGAATAAGAATTACATTCTTTGTCTGTACTTGTTCTTTACAAAACAAGTGACAAATTACATTTGATCTAAAACAGTATTTGAGTTTGGTGAGAGGAACGGCCATAATTTGTCACGGCTACAACAGAAACCCGAATTGTGTGCCACTATCGACAAGCTGACACTGTAGTAATGGATAGAAACCGTTATTTGCTATTGCAGCAACCAACAAGATTTATTTCATTTTCTTTGCCAATACTTTGTTGTCGTACTTTCACTTATAGTCCTCCCTGTTTGCATTTCAGGAGGATTTTACTGTACTTCATCTTTGTTAGATGTCCCCTCACCCCGAAGAGAAACCGTAAACCATTGTTTAGTTCCTGGTTGTATATCTACCGCCAATTAAATCTATGAAAGAAATGGTGTGACCCAGTTTGTTTCACTTCCCCTTTAATATACGCTGCAGTCGGGTTCAGATCAGGCCAGTGAAAATATGGCTGAATGTCAAGCCCTCCAAATGAGATGTAGATGGTCTCATTGTTTTCACTGTTTCATTTGTATTTTTACAGATACCTGGTAGACTTCCTGTGTGGCCTTCAAGTGCCTTTGACATCCAGCGCTCTGCAATAAATATTTTTCTGAACGCAATATAGCTCGGCATCTGAATTATTTATTGTATACAGTCAATTTTTCTCATCTCGATCAAGTGGGTCAATAATATCCGACTCAGTGGTGTACATTTGTCTGGAAACAGTGTAATGTGGCTGAATATTAAACTGTCTCAGGTAGCTGTTTTCATTCGTATACAGCAGCAGGCGGCAGATGGGTTGATATGCTGCACAGCTTGTAGAAGCCAGACCAGAGGGTGGTAATCTCATTAAATAACACCCCATGGTTTGTGTGTGATCCTTCTTTGAAGTTCCTACAAAGATTGTAGAATCAGACAATTTCGTAGACACATACTTTTTTTGCGTGTCCACATAAAAGGACAGGGAATGTCCAGCTATAGGGGTTTGGGTTACGTTAAAAGGAGACCAAAACCTTGTTTTATTTTTAGACATTATGGGCTAGGCGTTTGGACTGAGTTAGGTTTAGGCATAAATATTAAATGATAAATGTTAAAGTTAGGGTCAGTTTAAGTTCAGGGGAAGTGCAAAATAAGGCCTGGTGCCCAGAAGGATAGAAACCCAAATGTTTTGTGGCGGCTTGTATCGTGTCCCAGCCACCTTCAGAAATCCCTGTCCTTCGCTCCGGAGATCCTTTATGGAACACCTGAGGAGAGCGAACTGGACTTTCCCTGCAATGCTTCTCCCCCTGTCCCTCCCCTGCTCCTCTCCTCCTGGGCTCCTCCCCATGTCCCCTCCCCTGCTCCTCTCTTCCTGGGCTCCTCCCCATGTCCCCTCCCCTGCTCCTGCTGTCTTTCCCTTATTCCAAACCTTACTCCTTTACGACTCAGAAAGAAAGCAGTCCAGAATAGGTTTAAAGTAGACATTAGTTTGCAACGCTTGAAATATTCATGTATATACTGACGTAGCGTGCCATCGTGTTGCCCTCCATCTGTTGCCTGCATACTATATGGTATATTGTCCATGTTGTTCTCCACAGACCAGAAACATTGCATCTCTGCCACCCTGGTCTGTAGACTGCCATGCTCAATCTATTTTTGTAGTCTTCACAATGCCTTTCTCACTCACACGCCGTCTATTTTAAAATAATGGTGCTCACCAACGCCTCCAGTCATATGGACGTGTTTCACACAAACAAACACATATTAACATTTAAATAATTTACCATGGGTGACACAGTGGTGCAGTGGTTAGCACTGTCGCCTCACAGCAAGAAGGTTGCGGGTTCAAACCCCCGGTTGCCCCGGCCTTTCTGTGTGGAGTTTGCATGCTCTCCCCGTGTCTGCGTGGGTTCTCTCTGGGTGCTCCGGCTTCCTCCCACGGTCCGAAAGAACATGTGGACTAGGTTCATTTGTGACCCTACATCCTTAGGTGTGAGTGTAACTGGTTGTTTGTCTATGTGTGGCCCTGCGATGGACTGGCAGCCTGTCCTGGGTGTACCCCGCCTTTCGGCCGATTTGGGTCTGGGTTTGGCTCCAGCGACCCTGTACGCAGGATAAGCGGTTGACAATGAATGAATAATTTACCATACTGTTTTAAGTTCCAGGGTAACTTACAACAGTGAGCACAATTTCTCACACACACACACACACACACACACATGCAGTCACACAGGCAAACACATGGCAATTCACAGTCACACACTGGCCTATATGCATTAACACACAAAAACACACCAGCCAACGTCCTTTTTGAACCGTTGTCCCAAGGAAACAACATGGTAAGGAATTGGGAACCAACCTAAAGGAGGTGGGTGAATGTAGAATGCTACACAACGCTCTTCTTCAAGGAACAAGGAACGAGGAGCATTGTACCGTGCCTACATCTGAGATGATGTTTGGTTTTATATCCCCCCAGAGGATATGAGGGAAGTACATACAGTACTTTTATCATCTTTTCCCCTCCGTCTCAGCCTGTGACACAATAACTGCATGTCTAAAATCAGTCTGTCCTTCGCTCCGTCCAGCTCCATCCATTCCTATCTTTGTCTCGCTACCTCCCTCGCTCCGTTGTCTCTGTCCGTTGTCGAGCAGATGGTTCTGGACCAGCGGAACGTGACCAGTTGGGCCTGTAATTAAACCTTCACCTCCTCCGTCAAGGCCCTGGAGTCAGGTAGGGCTAGACGGGGGGGAGGTGAGAGGAGCGGCAAAGACAGAGAGAGGGGTGAGGGGAGGGATAGAGAAAGAGAACAAGAGAGGAGAGAAGGAATTTTCAGAGTCAGAGAGAGTGAAAAGAGATATTGGGAAGCTGAGAGAAACCCAGTGAGAATAAGGAGATGAGAAATGAGAGAAACCCAGTGAGAATAAGGAGATGAGGAATGAGAGAAACCCAGTGAGAATAAGCAGATGAGGAATGAGAGAAACCCAGTGAGAATGAGGAGATGAGGAATGAGAGAAACCCAGTGAGAATAAGGAGATGAGAAATGAGAGGGACAGAGGGAGAAGGGAGATGAGGAATGAGACAGAAAGAGGGAGAAGGGATTTCTGGGAGAGGAGAGGACGATGTGTAAAGAAACAAAGCAGTTATGTATACAGAGAACGGAGGGGGTCTGTGCATGAATCAAGCTGTGATTTCTAGTTAATCTGATACTGACTGGCTGCTCTTTGACCCCATAGTATTCAAAAAGAAATATGATGCAGTCCAAATACTTTTAGCGCTACTAAATGGAGTGAGAGAGGGATGAAGGAAGAGAATGGCTATCTGACACATCCCCTTTCAATCACATTGGCACATCTCCTCCATTAGCTCGGTCCATTCACAGCAGATCCACCGGTGCTGAAAACTGTCAGAAAGATGTTCTTCTCCGTAAGCTCCTGTTCCTCTCTCAGGATGCAAGCTCAAAGGATTGCAGCTCTTGTGCCTGAATTCAAACAGTGCTGGCACCTGGAAATGTACCGGCCCAGCACCTATTTCAGTCTCCGTCGAGCAGTTCAGGCAAACGTGCAGTCTTCCAGAAATATACATTGCGGAAAGAGCTTTGATACATATGCCATGTCTTAATTTGATCATCCTGGTGCTGCACAATCTGAAATGCACATTTGCCTTGCATTCGAAATACGACGTCTACAGTTTGCAATCACTTTTAAAAAGGTCTGACTTGAATCCATAAAAGTATCAACCCTCCAAAAATGTCAATTCATCATTATGTGCTTTTACAAGGCAAATTTTTCTGTTGCTGCGCAAATGTCTTACTGCTGTAGCTAACTGGATCAAATGAAGATGCAGCCACTCCGGGTGAGTGTGGACTCTGTCCCTGGGAGAGCTACAGTCATGACAGACGACTGATAATGACAGATCTGTTGTGAATTGAAGCACGGGCAGAAGGTGTCGGGCCTCCACCAGGCTGTCAGATAGACAGAGTTGGTGTTCCTCTTAGAAAAGTCCCTCTTCACTCCGTTCTGTCGTAAACACAGAAATCACCTGGAGCTTCTCTGGCCTCTTTTTAAACCGATACTCTTGTATTTGACCAAGCAGTATCCTTTACTACACGTTTACATTTTTAACATTTAAATCACCATGTCACGTTGTTCGGTTTCAAGAACTCTCATTCGCTGTTGTCTCCCTCAGCCTCGGTGAAGAGATGTATTTTCCATATCTACCTCAATCCCTTGTTTCTTCATCTAAGCAGGTGTTAGTCTCCTCCGTCCACCGGGACGTGTGCTCTGAGAACTCATCTGCTAGGCTGCATTTAGAGGGCCATGACCATAGTGCTTGGGAGAAAGAGAGAGGGAAAGCAAGTGAGGGAGGAAGTGTGGGCAGACAGGAGGAAGATAGAAAAAGACACAGGAAGGGGAGCCTGCATCCTTCCTAATCGACTGGAAGGAAGGCACTGGAGCCAAAATGGCAGGAGAGGATGAGGTCCCCTGCTGATAAAAGTTTAATTTAACGTGATTCCTCAGTGACAGATAACCATTGGGGGTTCATCGTCTGTTTAAAGAGCTGTGAACTGAGTCCTATTACAAATAATGGTTTGTAAATAGGGACAACTTCTGGAGGCAAACAGGCCTACCGGCAATAGAGTTACTGTGTTTAACCAGAAGGGAGTGGCCAACAAGCGTCTCTTTGGTGTATAATCATGGTGTCTTCTGTTCTTTTTTCATAAAGAGAACAGTTAGTGCTTTTTTCTCAAAGAGCTGAGTTGGTTGGTTGATAATGTCACAGATTTCAATATGTGGGGGAAAAAGAAACAAAACAAAAACCATCACAGGTTTGATTCCTAATGAATCCCTTCCAGTCTGTACGTACATTTCGTTTTGTGCTGTAGCTGTTGCTGCTGCAGGAACTCTAACAGAGGATTTTCCCTTCTGTTTTCCACTCTTCTTTCCTCTTCCTCCTCTCCTCACGTCTTCCTTACGCTATTTTGCCATTTTTCCAAAGAACAACATGAGGCCCATGCTTTAATGTTGGACTGATTAAAGTTAGTAACGTGTCCTGGTAGCAGGGAGGGGGTAGACACAGGGAACAAAGTTGGCAAGTTTCAGAAGCACATCTATGTTCCTTTTTTCAGTTAAAATGATTTAAGAAAATGGATTGTGGTTTGTCATCCCTATGGAGTCTGGTTTACATTAAGCACATATAAATGACCGCTACACTGTGTTGTTTTCTGAAACCTTATAAGAATCGACAGCATATTGTTACTTGTCCACAAGGGCTTCAAATGTTCTGTATCTGAACAAGACTTAAAAGATACTATGACAATCGAGTTTTCAGTGAAACATGTACTAGTTATATTTAGACTGATGTGAGCCTAGGAAGAAATACATTACCAGAATTCTCTGGACTGCAAAGAAATTACATTACAGTACACTACTGTATAAACCAGGTAATATATAACATTACAGTACACTACTGTATAACCCAGGTAAGATATAATATTACAGTACACTACTGTGTAACCCAGGTAAGATATAATATTACAGTACACTACTGTATAACCCAGGTAAGAAGTTTTATTAAAGTATACTACTGTATAACCCAAGTAAAAAGTTTTATTACAGTACACTACTGTAGAACCCCGGTAAGAAGTTACATTACCGTACAGTGGCAGTAGTTGCCCTAGAAGTTAAAGCATCTGATAGATAACCAAAAGGATTTGGAATAACGTCCCAAAGCCATCAAAGTATATAAAAATCAATTGTTCTGTCCCTGAGCATGGAAGTTAACCTTAACTGCTCGTATTCCAAAGCAAAATGTCAGTCAGACATTTGTAAACTAAAAAAAATCCCCTTTTCCTACACTTTTTTATAGCCAGGTAGAAACTTAATAAAATGTGTTACCATCCACCTGTCTTTCTTCACTCAACTTCTACGTATGTTTTAAAAAGCCAACAGATGCTCTGACACAAGGGAATGTTTACTGCTTGTTTGTTATTAGATCCAAATGATGAATATTTCCTACATCATTGACGTACTTACCTGTTTCTTGTTGAGAGGAAATAAACACCCATTTTTGTTTTTGCAAATACTGTCACACAAGGGTTACATGAAACTGGTAGCAAGACACTGAACAAAACCAAAAACATTTACTGTACATGTTACTTATGTGTGCTTATCACACTAAATTTGGTTAGATACATTATTGGTCAGGATGTTTTCACCTGTCCTGGTCACCTTGTTGGTCAGGATGTTTTCACCTGTCCTGGTCACCTTGTTGGTCAGGATGTTTTCACCTGTCCTGGTCACCTTGTTGGTCAGTATGTTTTCACCTGTCCTGGTCACCTTGTTGGTCAGGATGTTTTCACCTGTCCTGGTCACCTTGTTGGTCAGGATGGTTTTACCTGGGCCTGCCCAGCTAATATTAAAGAGCTGGGAACACAGCTCATCACTTATGGTAAATCAATACCAACAAGGTGACCAGGACCAAGATACCAACATGTTCAGTTGTCACGTCCCACTTATTTCACTATGTTTGTTTTGCTCCACTATCCTGAGCTGGAGTGCGTTTTTAGTTTTGGTTTGCCTTCCCTGAGGCAAATTCAGTTGGCATTCATGGTTGACATCCTTTCGGGAATAATGTGAGGTCTTACGCACATCCTTGAAAACGTCTTGCGTAATGAAAAGTAGACCTACTTGAAAACAGGAATGAGGACGGCGCATGTCGTAGATGCTCCCAAATCATTGTGCTATTGACAGTGTTTTGATCCTAGCTGTTGGTCTTTATCAGATAAATAATCCCTGATCAGAGCATTTCAACAGCCTGCAGTCCTTGTTCTTGTTTTTAGACTTTTGAGGCACATATTTTGTTGACAGGTCACCCTTGTTGATGACCTCGATTGATAAACTTGTTGATGACGGTCAGAAACAGTTTCACACCCTCGCTGTTTTTTCTCTTTGTTTGCTTGTGAACAAATTTTGTTATTTATCTTTTATCCGTTGATATTTTTTCTGTGTCTGAAAACAACAGCAGAATGTGGCCTAGGGTCGTCCCCAGGGAAGAAGATGTTGCATGGCTTAGCATGACTGTATACCTCAGACAAAGCTATATCCCAGTGCACTACGGTATAGCCTCAGACAAAGCCATATCCCAGTACACTACGGTATAGCCCCAAACGAAGCCATATCACAGCAGACTACTGGGCAGCCTCAGCCAGAACATTCCTATTTTTGGCAATGAGGTTAGAGCCACTAAGGTTCACTTGCTTAGGGACGGAATGACACTTTCGGACTGTCTAGTAATATTTAATTTACTGATAAAATCCTTAAAACTTCTCAGCCACTCTGCCACCCTAGTGGGATTGAGTGATGATAATATCCTATACAATAGATTCAGGGAGAGCCATAGAAGGTACACAGAATTCAGGGCCCTGAATTTTGCACATATTTTTATTTTGAATTTGGTTTGTATTTTTTTTACTTGATGCATATTGTTATCAAGTGTTGTCAACAGTTACATCCCTTAAGGTCTGATGACCAGTTTTCAAGGCATGGCTTGTCAGGCACTGTGCATTTACTCAACGTGCAATGAGTGAATTTAGGGAAATGTATTGGCTACTGCAATGCACATGTGAATGCCAGAATGTTCTGCTTGCTCCACTAGTTCAAAGGTAGATACTTTTTTGTAAATCATAATCTTATTTTTTATTCAGAATTATTAATAAAACAATCAAATAAAATTGTATTTATGCAACCAAATGATTATTTAAGTCCTAAAAGTCCTAAAACATAATCTGATAAAATGAAGCTTTGACCACCATTAAGTAAGGAATCAGGCTTAATCTTCCCATAATTCAAATCTCAAATGAGCACTTTTCCAAGATAAAACAAACACAGATGCCTTCACCCTCTGTATTGCTTCCTCTCTAAACAGGTTGTCATGGTTATTGTATTCTGAAACCATGGAAACATTTCCTCCAGTCCATCCTTGCTTTTTTAACTGCACTTTGTTGGTTACATCTACATTAACCCACGTAAGAAACGTTCCTTTATTTGCAAGTGGTACGAATCTACCAAACATAATTGTTTTTTAATGATCATCAGCTGTATAATTGTTTTTACCGCGGCAGTGCTGGCTTTTACTGCTAAATCATAATAGAATCACATGAAAACAGTATTTTTACATTCCAGAACAGATCACAGAAAAAGGTGTCATAAGGACAAAGCTGTTCTAATGTCTTTCCTATATCTGAGATATACACAAACTTATTTTTATTATATTCTCTACACCCATACATCCTATTTTCAGGCTTTTATCTGTAATTGCAACCAGCCCTGCACTTTTCATCACAGTAATGCCACAGAACTTAACTACCCTCAAATGGGTCCCAAGAAGCTTATGTGCGTTATAGAAACTAACTTTGAACACATCTGTGTGACTGAGGTAGTTATTCGTTTTTAGCACAAATGGTTTGGCTCTGACAGTTGATTTTGTAAGAAGACATTAGAAAAAAGAGACTCTGTCATTCGACCACTTTAAAGAGGAAATCTACCCCAAGAATCACATCAGAAATGTTTTATCAGTGGCTGTACTATACAATTATAGTGTAGCCACTAATTCGTCATTATTTTACCGGATCCCGCCCAATTACCCAGTTAATAACACACCATAATCGACACATTTAAGGGGAGTTATATTAATTTCTAATCCTCTTATAAATTGATAATACAATTAACTGATAAATCTCTACCTACCTTGTAATGGCAGTCCAAAAATATAGCTGCAGTGCAGCAACGAACTAGTTTCATATGTGTATGGCCCTGCCCATAAACAACACAAATCAACAACAAAAAAAGACACCACTTTTTCCTAACTCTTATTTGTTTTTGCTACTGTCCACATTGACAATCCACTCTGAGCCAGCTACAGCACCTTGACAGAATGTTCTTAAGTGTGAGGGGTTCAACAAAGGTCCCGCCACGACTCAAGGAATTAAAGGACCGTAAGCTTGACTTCAAAGCCGTACTGGATTCCTAGCACGTGACCAGCCTAGCTTCCTCCACCAACTGCAAGGCGAGAAGGACGGCCATCAGCGCTGCTGGAGACTCTGCCAGATGGTCTGACAATCGCTTCATGACCTCTCTATCTGGCACTGTAAGTGCTGATCCAGTGTAACCAGTCCCTTGAAGAGAATGTGTGGGTAGAACATCACTAAATCCAGTAGGCACGTGACTACAGAATAGTTCAGACAAGCCCATTCTCATCTTGTAACATTGCCTGTTTTGAAGGCATGTTAGTGAAACAAACCTTTTATATTTAAAATATCTAGTTTAACAGTAGCAATATTGGGCATTCAGTTCTACTCAAAAAAACAAAATCACGATAAATGTACTGATTGCTACTTATCCCCATGAAAATGTCAAAACTACATCTGAAAGCCTGGGTCAATAAGATTCATGAGTTAACACATTCAATTAGTATTAGCAAACATGCCAACACTAAATGGTAAGGGTGCATCTCCCTTGAAAATAAATAGTTTACGATTACATAAACCTAATTAGCTCAGGTATAACCAATCACCTTCACAATCACACACCAATTAAATTGGCCTCCATCTTCATATGATCAGCAGTATCTGTTGGCTAGTGAATTGCATAGCAGAAGCTCAACTATAAAGCACCTAGGAGATATTAAATGAAACAAAGGACAGTGTTTGGAAAGACACAAATTAGCACAAAAATCGGTTAAATGTCTTCAATATCACTCGGAGCACTGTTAAGATGTACCGTTAATGTGTATTTCACTCACCCAGAAAGTGCGTGGATCAGACCGTGCCTCCAAACTGGATGAAGTAGGAGAAAGCATCTCAGAGAGGCTACCAAGAAGCCAAAGGTAACTTTGAGCTGCAGCCTGAAGTCATGGGCAGAATTGGCCAGTGTGTTCTTACGAATATATTATCCCAAGCACTCTCCAAAGGTTTTGGCAAACTAAATAAAAGGTAACTTCTTGGCCCTGGTACATTGAACAAATAACATCATTTCTTTAATGAGGTATGGAGCTAATCTTAAATAATTGACATGTCTCTCATCACAATGAATGGAGCAATAAACAGCAAGCTATATTTAGCCTTTTACAAACTGGTCAAAGTGGGCATGTCATTTTTCCAGCTGGCAGTAGCTAGCACAATTATGGTTTCATGTTCACTAGTTAGCCACCACCGAGTCTCTGAAATATGGCCATCTAACACAATAGGTAGCCCAGATTATGTTTTGATTGGTTCAGCTGTTTACTTTGTTTATTCTGTGTTCCGTAGTTATGGAAAGAGCACATCAACTTTGACCCCATCTGAAACAAAAGGTTGTGTTCATTGTCAACGGTGAGAGGTAACACTGCTTTTTATGTGATGCGATAATTGATTTCGGTCTAAAAAAATAACAGGTCATTAGAGGTTTACAATAAACAAACATGAAGTGAGATAAGAGGATATATTCATTTTGCTGAATGCATGACATTTATTTTAATAACATTAATGATCTTGTTTTTTTATTAGCAAGAAAGCTACAAAAACATTGTATAATACATTTTATACAGGATTATCAATTAATTATAATTTTTTTTTAGTTCTTTTTCATTTGCAAGAGGACTACAAAATGTTTACCTCATACATTACCAAAATATGTTCTCTTAAAATTAAAATGATTCGCAAAGATTGAAATTATCAGAATTTAGGTTGTCATTAGCCGTCTTAAATACCATGTCTGCCGAGTGAAGGGAATGTCCTCCATTACAGACACTATTTGACAGAACTTGATAGTAGTAGTATTTTCCCACAATGTGCATTTCAAAGCAGGCATAGCAAGTACCATTTGATTTTCTGTTTGTTGAAGACTATGGATAATTAAAAACTCCTATGGGTGGTCCATATAGCAATGGTAGTAATATTTTACACACAATGACAACTGAATGAGGTAAAGCTTAGAAATCTTCAGAGAGCTTGTAGGAAATAATTTTTAAGAAACTTAAGAGGATGTACTGTACATTTGAAAAGTCCCAGTTGGAAAATTTCGTCAGAGTGTTCAAGATTTGTTTCCAGCAGGTACAACGTTGTCGGAGGTTTATGCAGGGGCCACAGAGGAGACCTCTGTTTTTGATGTAGATACTTCAGAGCCATCATCTTCTGCCTTACCAAAGAGCTGCATGATGCAAGATCGGAACTGACGAGAAACAGAGGAAAACAAAAATAAGGAGAGGCGCTTGCTTGATAATGTCTACATTCACATAGACATGAATCCTTTAACAAACAGTATTACTGACATATCAAAATACATATGTTCAACAGGCAAATACACCCACCTGTTTGTTCATGAAGACGTAGATGACTGGATTCCAGATGGTGGCGCTTTTGGCGAAGTATGCCGGCATCGCTGCAGCCAAAGGGTGGAATGCATAACCCGGGCTCGCCGCAGCAACGCAGGCAAATGTTGTGTAAGGTCCCCAGCAAAAACAGTACGCGAAAATCATTACCACCACCATCCTGGACACTTCTCTTTCAGCCTTCTGCGTTGACTCGGAGTCCTTCTGCTGCTGGGCAACCTGTGGTCATTCAGATGGATTATCAAATGGTTAGATATAACCCCTTTGAACAGGTACAACCCTGCTTTCTGGAAAAAACCTAGTGCATTTCTAATGTCACTCACAGCATGGATGGCCATCCACACAAATATGTAGCAGAAGAGGATAATGCCCAGGGGGATGAAACAGTTCGTTATCATAAGCCAAATCATGTAGGACAACACTCCCGGATCCTCATTGCCTCCGAAAACGTCAGGTCCGCACGAGGTCTTCAAGCCATGAGGCCAGTACCTGCGGGCGAAGACGGATGAATGAGTTAAAGCGGTTTCCTAATTAACAATTTACTTTTTCAAATCTCTGGGAAATTAAGTGCAAGAAAATGTCACCTGCTCCAGCCAAAGATTGGAGGAAGACACCAGCCTGCGGACCAGACCCAGGAGAAGATGATGCCTCCCATGGCCCATTTGGCATCAAACTTTACATTTCCAAAGGGTTTGCACACCACAATCCATCTCTCCCAGGAGATGACAACCAGGCACCATAGACCACAAATACCTGTATAAAATGTACATTTTAATTAAATGAGGGACGTTATGTTCTTCATTATGCTATGGCATTTCAGCAACTGACTATTAACATTTCAAACCACCTTGTAGCAGTGTATACAATTGTAATCCACTGAAGACTGCATCTTACCACAAGTGGCAACAGTAAATCCCTCAAAGACACACATTGGATGTCCCAGAATGAAGTAGCCGAAAAACTGGTTGCAAACACTTATGGTGCTAGCCAAAATTGTCTCCAAAATGTCAGCTAATGCAAGGTTGACCAAGATCCAGTTGAGAGGGTGTTGGAGCTTCTTGAATTTTGCAGTTGCCACAAGTACCAGGCCATTGGTGAAGATTGACGCGACGACCACCATAAACATCCACATTGTTGCCAGATTGTAGACCCACCTCGGAGCAATTTGATAGTTGGGGCCCTCAAAAGGATCTGCAAAAGAACCAGCAATACAAATTATTTTAACGTAAATATAATATCAATTCCTGCTATTGGCATAGTAATGATAACGGTAAACAATATTTAGAAATTAATAACAAAAATTACACAATGACAGGAATGTGTATCAAAATGGCTGCTAATAATTAAATGAACTGACTCGAAGAGACAGCACAAGAACACAATACAATTTAGTACAAAAGGAACACCATCACCCTCTGTGAATCTACAATAACTACGATATTTTGGGAACTCCAGTCAACTACAAAATGTCAGTGTTCGTTCCAAATCAACCCCTGACGATCCACTGCACAACACATACTCTACCTCTGGTGTTATTGCTGTTGGTGTAGGTGAACATAGATTCTCTCGTTGTTTCTTCATGCCGTCTGGCGGCAAACACTCCTGGTTCTGCCATTCTGGACGGGTTAACAGAAGTTCCTGAAGCTGACTGCTGAAGTCCAACCCGTGTCTCATCGCTGCCCAAGAGCTTTTATACCATAATTTGGGAATTTTGAAAGGATTACTGTCTCGGGAGAATTGGGGCGGTGTTGGGACTGAGGCCTTAGTTTAACTGGTGACATTGCATGAACTGAACTCTTTGCTTAATCGTTAATTACCACAAACGTCTAATTAGCAGGGATTGACCGGACCATAATCTTGTTTGTCAGAGCATTGGTTAAATGGGTTAAAAGTAATTTAAATACTACGTTGCTATAAAAAGGGGCCCAGACTTGTTAGAGTAGTGTATTAAGGCTAAAGGTTAGACTTGAGGTTGTTCCTAACCTTAAGAAAATAAAGGTGTCCACAGGAAATATGCATAAAGACTCAATACACTTCAACTGAAAGAATTTGAAAGAAAGTGACACCTTATGAAGATAAATAAATTATAAATAAACCTATATACACGGCTGTACCAGAAAAAAAGGAAAAACTAGAATATATGGAGGGGTAGAGAACATTTACCCTACATGCCAGATGGTATAGCAGTGTCAGATAATGGTGTTCAAAAGACAGTGTTCATAGGACGTAACCTGTGAACAGTCAGAAATACCTTTATCTCTTCTGATTTATATTTTTTCAGGAGAGAGCAGAGTTCATCCAAACTCTGGTTAATAGCTCCTATTCGTCTAGGACAGGATGGTCCCGGCTAACATTTCGTGTCACGAATATAGAGACACAGGACTGGAGTCCTAGCGCAGAGCACTAAAGGTTTAATAAGAAATGCTCAGAGTCCACAGTCCAGAGACAGGGTCCCAAGGCAGGCGGTAAGTCGGTACACAGGCGGAAGCAACAGTACAAGAAGGGCTGGGCCGTGTCGAGGTCAAAATGAACAAGGACGGCAAAGGTCTGATACACTTAGGTGGAAACAACACTGGGAATAGGAAGCTGAAGGGCTTAGTAAAGTAGTGAACGAACATGACCTCACAAGGAACTAAAGAGAATGGAATAAAAAGGGTAACCAAGGGACAGGTGATACTCAAACACAGGTGATCAATATTTGTGTGATGAGGGGCGTGGTTGGAAAGGTCGTATGGACGATCGCTGCATGATGGTAGGGAACCAATAGAGGGCATGACATTTTGAGGGCAGAGATCAGTATGTTAATCGGTTAGCGTTTTATGTCATTATCTTTTTTGGAACTTTTCCACTAGTAATTATACAGTGATTTCATAGGGAATGTTTTCCATGAGTTTAGTTTGTATAGAATCCTTAATAACAGGTAGGAGTATATAAATAGAAAGTAAGACCAGAGCAATAATTTTGCTGCATGCATGACATTTATTTTAAACACAAAAATCTATGTAATCTTTATTTTTTTTATTTTTTTTTATGCAAGTCTAAAAAATGGCTAAAAAACATTTTTAAATACATTGTGTACACACTTGTATTTCAGATTTTTTTTAGTGTTTTTTTTTTAATTGAAATAGGACTACAAAATGTTTACCATATAGCTTACCTCAAAAGTGTTTTCGAAACCATACATTGTGTCCTTACATTTTTTAGATGACTTACAATGGCAGTTATTCATTTCTGTTTGCTCTGAACTGTCAAGTGATTTTAGTGTGAAGGGAATATCAATCAAGATGGCAACTTTTTCCTTGACATTTGCACAGACTTCGAGAGCAGTAGTATATGCATATTCTGACAATGTGCCACAATAGCTATAGTATGCAAATCAATTGCTACACATCTCTGGTTGCTGGGAAGACCCATAATTATAAAACACTCATGGATGATCCATTTGCTATTTAGGTTTCATGAGTATTTTTTTACACAGCGAAACTGTGTGAGGTAAAGCTTCTGAAAAGTTGCGGGGAACATTTAGCTTATGAAACACAAGTGGTTGTCCAGTCCCATTTGGAAAATCTCAGTGTTCATTATTTGTTTCCAAGATGTAGGAAGTCTGGGCTTTATGCAGGGGCCACAGAGGAGACCTCTGTTTTTGATGTAGATACTTCAGAGCCATCATCTTCTGCCTTACCAAAGAGCTGCATGATGCAAGTACGAAACTGACAAGAGAGAAAAATAATGGAACATGAGGAGTCAAGTTTCGAAACGTGTACATGTACGTTAACATGTATCCTTCAATAACTGCATTATTTGTGATGGGTTAAAATACATTTGTTTCAGGACAAGACATTCACGCACAGCTTTTTCAGCACGGGCCAGTGTTGCTCTGGGTGACTATGAGTCTTAGCAAGAGCCCGGGGAGAAGTGGTGAAAATTGGGTCAAAGACTGAAAAACATGATAGGTAGCTGGAGAGATCTATAATTTTTTATAATTTGACAATAGAAGTTGTGTTACCAGGTGAACATCGTTTATCTCCAGATATTGCCAAAGCTACAGCAATATGTTTGGTATTGTCTAAGCTAGCTGGCTGGTTTGCTGGGTAGCTGATGTACCTACAGTAATGGGTAGCTTTGAACCTAATTGGGTTAAATGAAAACACATGATTAGGAACCTAGCTACATTTTAGTGTAACTGCATACATGCTAATATTGAGCCTCAGTAAAATGATTGACTGTTCACTGTTTGTCGATTGAAGGAATGAGTTTAACACGGCGTTTTACAATTTTTGGCTAATTGTTTGTTTTATTTAGGGGGACCAATAGTGTGGAAATGCATGGATAAGGGCTTTTCTGACAAAGGGTGAATTATCAGAATACTTGTGAGTCTACAGCATTTAGGGATTTTGAGAATGCTGGTATTTTTATAGAGCAGATACTATTTACATAGCTATACACGCTCCTGACAAATTTCTAAGTTTACGAAGTTATACAATCTCACATATATATGAGAACTGGTTTGACATATTTTTTAAGCAGGGGTTTCCAGAGAGAAGACACAGAACGTTACAGGCAGTTGGCACAGAGGGTATACGCTATCTTTTTGACCTACCAATAGATTTATCCAATTAAAAGATTATAGTCTCTTATAATATATCTGCCTATTGTGATAAACTTTTCAATGTTTATCTTTTTTATTATTCAAGTTAGCAAAGAGCAGAAGCTGCTTTTATCTGGGTTTAAATGTAACATTTAAATCATGAAGGCTATAACACATTACAGTTAATGTATCGTCATGACGTCAGTATTTCTGGATTTCTCTCAATTTCTGGGAAATACACCCACCTGTTTATTCATGAAGACGTAGATGACTGGATTCCAGATGGTGGCGCTTTTGGCGAAGTATGCCGGCATCGCAGCAGCCAAAGGGTGGAAAGCATAACCTGGGTTTGCCGCAGCAAAGCAGGCAAATGAGGTGTAAGGTCCCCAGCAAAAACAGTACGCGAAAATCATGACCACCACCATCCTGGACACTTCTTTCTCAGCCTTCTGTGTTGACTCAGAGTCTTTCTGCTGTGCAGCAACCTACAGTAATTCAGATGGAATATTACATGATTAAATTTAACCACCTAATATGAATAGTCAAAATACACTCTTGACCATTTGCCTATTGCTTATGTATTTAAAAAATCACTCACAGCATGGATGGCCAACCACACAAACATGTAGCAAAAAATAATCACTCCCAAGGGGATGAAGCAACATGTTATCATGAGAGTGATCATATAGGACAACACTCCAGGATCATCACTGCCTCCGAAAACGTCAGGTCCGCAAGAAGTCTTCAGGCCGTGAGGCCAGTACCTTGTTGGGCAAGAGAAGTGGTGGATAAATGGATTAAACATATTGCATTTAGAAAATATGACATTTTGAAATGACAAAGAGAAAATGTCACCTGCTCCAGCCAAAGATTGGAGGAGCACACCAGAAAGCGGACCAGACCCAGGAGAAGATGATGCCTCCCATGGCCCATTTGGCATCAAACTTTACATTTCCAAAGGGTTTGCACACCACAATCCATCTCTCCCAGGAGATGACAGCCAGAGACCACAGACCGCAAATACCTGTATAAGATGTACATTTCTATTAGACAAGAGACATTATGATAATCTACGCTATGGCATTTTAGCAAAGCATAATTAACATTTCAATGTAGCATTGTATAAATATGTAATCGGTTGAAGACTGCATCTTACCACAAGTAGCAACGGTATATCCCTCAAAGACACACATTGGATGTCCCAGAATGAAGTAGCCGAAAAACTGGTTGCAAACACTTATGGTGCTAGCCAAAATTGTCTCCAAAATGTCAGCAAAAGCAAGGTTGACCAAGATCCAGTTGAGAGGGTGTTGGAGCTTCTTGAATTTTGCAGTTGCCACAAGTACCAGGCCATTAGTGAAGATTGACGCGACGACCACGAAAAACATCCAAAGTGTTGCCAAATTGTAGACCCATCTTGGAGCAATGTGATAGTTGGGGCCCTCAAAAGGATCTGTAGCGTAAAAAACAATATTTAAAACATTTTTATTCTATGTAAAACATCATATATTAAATTGTTTCTGACACCAGCAATTATCTGTATTGGTTGTGCCATTATGCACACCAGCTCCACCAGTTGCAAATGTCTGAAATCACCTTCAGGAGAAAACACTGCAAGAATATACCTTAAGTAACATCTCTTCACTCAAAAGGATCACGTTTACCTCTCTTCAATGCTCTAAATGATATTCCTCAGGTTGAGGAACACATAAAATCAGACACTTTCAAGACCCCAGAAAAAAACAGTCTCCCGGGCAAGAGTGTGAAATACCTTTGGTGTTATTGCTGTTGGTGTAGGCAAAGCCTGATTCTCTCGTTGTGTCTTCGTGCCGCCTTGCTGCAAACACTCCTGGCTCTGCCATCCTGCACTGGGTAACAGGAGTATGTAAAGTTGACTGCTGTAGTCCAATCCGTGCTCCTTAACTACCCAGGGGCTTATATACCATCCTTTTGGCTCTTTGGAAGGATTACTGTCCTGGAGGATTTACGGCCTTGTTGGCACTGTGGCCCTGGTATCGTTTGTGCCATGGCATGGAATCGACCCTTTCTTAATTAGGCGTTAATTACTGCACAAACCACTGACAGGTTTCAGAGGCCAATAATCTTATTTGAGGGGCCCACTGGTGGCAGAGGTGATTGCAAATAATTCAATGTCATTCTGCTTTACCTGGGGCCCAGAACCGCCGGTGGAGTTGCGTTACCTTAAGGAGTTCTACAGGTCTAACGTCAAAGACATGCTGGTGTTTCTGGTGTTCGCACCGGAATCCTTCAGGCCCATTGGCCATTTCATTACAGACATTACAGGCCTGACTTAGTTCTGGAGGGGTTAGGTGAGAATGGAGTTCATTGTATGTGGTCTGCTTGTGTTTAAACAGTGCATTCATGCCGTTTATTTGGAACAGAGTGGTCAGTGGGGAATAGAAAGACAAATCCAGATGCCAACCCAAGAAACCCGCTTGAAACCCAAATGGTTCATATGTTAACTGTAAGGCCAAAATCACTCAGTCACTTCAAAGATCAACCACGCCTAATAATCATAATTTTGCATGTCATGAGTGATGCCATGGCCAATAGCAGAACTTAATAACAAAAAACATGGGGTTGTGCTTGACAGAATATATTGTATAGTGACCGAGAACTTCAGCCTGACCTCTTTACCATCTGTTTGTGTCAAAGTGATAGAACACGTAATCGAGTCCCAAGCACAACTCCCCCATGCAAAGCCCAGATAACTGCCCCGTCTCAGAAAGATACCTAAGGACAGGTGCGTCATTATCCACAGA
The DNA here is from genome assembly GCA_016801105.1 of Esox niger. NCBI lineage: Eukaryota > Metazoa > Chordata > Actinopteri > Esociformes > Esocidae > Esox > Esox niger. The sequence continues at coordinate 50,431 of JACXGJ010001377.1, read as the reverse complement.
TTTAGCCCTGTGACAGCGTCTAGTAAGTTGGTGTGAATGACGATTCCGGTTAGGTGTGAATGAGGTAATTAGGTGATGGTGAAAAGGATAAGGGAGGATAAGAGGGGTTAAGGAGTCTGTCCAGGTAAAGACTCTTATACCAGGAAGTCATGGAACACAGACCACAGCTGCCGGATCAGCACGATACCAGGAAGTCAGCTTACATTTTTCACATGCATTAAATATGCACTGATTGTGAGCGTGATGTTCAGGGCAATGTTCTTCTGGGAAACTCTTGGTCTGGGCATTCATGTGGATGTCTACTTGACACATACCACATGCCTAAACATGGTTGCTGACTAGAAAACTCCCCTTCATGGCAGTGGTGTTCCCTGGTGGCATTGGCCTCTTTCAGCAAGGTAATGCTTCCTGCCACACTGCACACATTGTTGGGAAATGATTTGAGGAACATAATGACGAGTTCAAGGTGTTGCCCTGGGCTCCACATTCCCCAGACCTCAATCCGACCGAGCAACTGTGGGACGTGCTGGACCAGCAAGTCTGATCCACTGTGGCTCCACCTTGCAACTTACAGGACTTGAAGGATCTGCTGCTACTGTCTTGGTGCCAGATACCGCAAGATAACTTCAGGGGTCTTGTAGAGTTTATGCCTCGGTGGGTGGGTGCGGTTATGTGGCACACAGAGGACCAACAGCATATTGGTGTGGTGGTCATAATGTTTTGGCTCCTCAGTGTGTCTGTTTATTAAAGAAGCCTATTAGTTCAGGAGAACTCATTAAAACCAGGATTCTCTGTGGACATGAATAATAAAAAAATCATAGCCTTTTTCCCTGTAAAAGAATACATTCAAAACAGACCATCTAACTAAGAATGACTATTATTGCATCGGAATCTCACCAACACAAATATTTCTATACTTCTATACTATATATAACATGATTGCAACTCTCATTTAACAGGCTCATTACCAGACACATCAAATAAATTATTAGAGTACATGCCATTAGACAAAACAAACAAATGTTCTGGTAATAATAATTATGAGAATAATATTACATACATACTCACATACATCCATATTTTGCGATGAAAAAATTTAGTATTTTCTCAATATTTTCAATGTTTTCTGATCATCGGCAAAAACCTAATATAAAAATAAAGAGAACCTAAGGGAACAAATAAACAATTGGCACAGTACTGTATACTTCATTTATTTAATAAAACAGCCACATCAATGTTTCTCAACAAGAAGGATTACTTCAGTCAACAACTGGTTGTGCAGTGAAACCAAGCAAACACTTCCTACAGTTGTTCATCAGTCTCTCACATCACGGTTGAAGAATGTTGTGCCACGTCCTTGCATTGCTACTGTCAATCGGTAACTACAGTAAAACTAAAATCACCCTTTGGTTTCAGGGCCTGTCACAACATCTCTGTATTGTTTAGGTCTGCCTGTTGAATAGGCCTTTACAAAACTTTAAATCTTTCTGTGGCTCTGAGGTTACCATAATGTTTCGAAGATCCTAAATTGTTCCATTGGACAACACCTCATTAAAATCTTTGAAGGAACCCAATGGAAACAGGACCTTGTAGGAGGTCCCCGGGTTTTGCGGGCAGTGCATCAAAATAGTTAGTCAGCCGAACTAAACATGACACGGATGTGTGGGGCAGGTGTAGTCCTTTTGTATACAACAATACACATTAATTTCATCTTATTTCCAAAACAAATTCCTTGAAATTACAAAATTCTATAGAACTCATTCCAACTGCAGGTTATCAAAATGTTACTCTTAATATACAATAACAGACATTTCTTAGTTAACACTGACTGTACATGGTTAAGTTATGAATACCTCTTGTATCTAGTTATCTTTTCTATCCTTACTTAAATTAATGGACCACTTCATTCATTTACTGGAGATGTATAACTAGTAAGCAACATTCAAACAAGGATATCCACATTTTCATGCCCACATACATTTGTACTTAGCTAGCTAACTTAGCTAGCTAACAATCACTCAAGCTGCACGCTCTGAGCAAGTGGGCTAGTTAAACACGCTCAGTGACAATTAGCTTCAAATCCCCGCGGCTGGGACTAGCAAATACGGACGATTAATTTTAACATTTTTACTTTTCAAATTTACAAAAACAACCTAAGGTTAACTTGCAGTAATAATGCTTATTTAAAAATGATGGCACTTTTGATCATACCTGAATGGGGGGGGGTAATACTGAATAAATTACTCAGCACACCACGCCGCTTTTCTTGTGTCAACGGTTGTAATAACTAGCGGTTAGCAGCGTCATCCCCTCTACCCTCTGATTGCGCCGGACCCAACTAGTCAATCCCATACTGTAACCAAAAGGCATATAGTCGCTCAAATAGTTTAGCAAACGTTTTGAACATTATAAAAAAGACTCTGGCAACATATTTAAGTTATCGTTTCCATAAAAAAATACTTTTCCCTTTATTTTCGGACTACTACATGTCAACGTTCCACTTTTTTGGTTTTAACCCATAATGTGCACGTCTGGGTAGGTGATATCCTTAATGCGGGACGATTTGGAATTCAGGACTATCTCTCAGGTGTGAGCGGGAGTTGAGTTCCCTGCATTCAGGGCCCATTTGTTCTCATCCGTTAGTTAATGTGATAGAACAAAGTGGAGTTAAGAAGCCAAGGCCTAGCTATAAGCCTGTGCTTTGATGAGCATATTTTATGAGTCTATTATTTGATTTAGCCACAAGCAAAGAGAGAGAAATGAAGAGAGAAAGATAGCACAGCAGGGGAAGCTGCTGTTCAACAGCCCTGGGTTCAGGCAATATTGAGATTTCTAAGGTACAATGAGAGTATTTGGAAGATTTCAAACATAATTTTAACCCTCGTTTTTGAAGTAACATAGCAGTTGAATATCTGTGTGTGTATATATAGGGAATGGGAAGTAATACTGCCAATCCAAAGTTAATATTAGCTAAAGAAAAGATCAACTCTTTCTCACTGATGATGCATGCTTTTTTCTTTTCAGTATTGTCCTCTGATTGTTCATCTCTTGGGGAAATTTACCAACTGATTCCAAGCTCTCTTTCTTTGCTTTTGACCAATTGTTTTTGTTTGTAACGTTAAACATTTGCAGTCATCGGCTATGACACCTAGTTTGGGTTATTACGTGTTCCAATTCGGTGCAGTCTTTGATAGGTATTTCTTTTGACAGTCTTGGCCGGTAGCTTTGAGATGGTTTGCATTAACCGGAAGTTCTCGATTTTCTGTGGTCTACTGAAACTGTTGGGTGTTTTACAGAGATGTTTTGGTCCCTTGCGTATTGGTGGTGGAAATCGTAGGTACATTGAAATATCTTCATCCAGCACAACTTGTATCAAACTGAATGCTGTTTGTGTGTGTATAATTTTAGAACATGTTTGTAGATTATAATCGCTTCCCTCGATGGTTGACCCCACACTTGACGTTTGTGACTTCCTGGTTATTGCAACTCTTTTCTCTTGTCCTGCACACTCTCCTTCCTGTTTCGTACCCTTGTGTTTTCTTTCTTTCTGAAGTTTTTTCCTCCTTTCTGGTTTCTCCTTGGGGTTTTGAAAAACGTATTACCAGTTCTGAAAAGAATATCTTTGGAACTACCCACAATACACTAATATCATAGTCATAAGCAAACCTATCTATTTAATGCATTTCAGTCTGTCAACCCAGCCACAACAGATGCCATCAAGATGAAATGGGAAGAAGAACTAAGCACTGAACATCAGAAAACCACAACAACAACCGCCACTACACTCTTTGAAACAGAAGTAGGTACAGTTAAATGAAACCTGTGTGACCACAGCAGGGGTATTTGACTGAATTCAATTATCGTGACAAAGAATAGATTGCTGTTCTCAAAATTATAATTAAATAACTCTGGTTGTGCAGAAAGTTGGGAAGGAAGAAAGCTGCAATGAGGCAAAGCAGTTGGAGACGTTTATGGCTAGTAGAGTGTGGGGTCCACTGAAACTGAAATAAAGTCCCTTTTAGTCAGTGAGCACATTAATAACTTGTTCATCTTCAAATGAGTATAGAAGACATTTCAGAGTCAACTTACCCTAGACTGTTAGAGTACAAATTTCATTGTGCGGAAGGATTAGGCTATTTGTAATGCAGCTCATTAGCTCACTAGCCCACTAATACCATGTTTTTCATGACGGATCTTATCAGAACTCAGGTGTGGACCAAAATGCAAGATGCAGGAGGCAGGAATAACTGTTCAGGTATCTATTGAATATTGAGTCGGCAGGCAAGAATCTGTTAGTCAATACTGGCAGTCAAAATCTTGTAGTCAAAGAATCTGGTAATCAAAACACAGGTTATCTCGGTGAAGGTGCAGCTGGACAATGAACAAGAGAGTAAGGTTGTAAAAAAATCTGGAGTCTGGTACACTGGAATACTGGAACAGAACAATTAGTACAGCCACTGTGCCACTTCAACACTGTAGTTGCTTGCTCCTTGCGGTTTCAGGCTGGGTGTTTTATAAAAGCACTTTGTGACAACTGCTGTGGAAAAAAAGGCTGCCAAAATACATTTGATTGACTGATTGAACAGAATCAGGGTGAGGGTGTGACAGGCCTACAGTATGGTAAACATTTTGGTACATTGTCTGACAATGAGAGATTGAATAAATTGATACAGTTGACCTACTTGGGGGCAAAATCCATGTTCATTTACTGTATAACCTGCACCCGGGCCTTGTGATTAACCATCGGCCCTTTTCACCCAGCCTCCATCAGCCCCCTAATTAGCACCAACAGCCTTCTAAGTCCTGAAACATTTCTTACAGCCCTTTAACTCCAGGGGTTCCCGCCCCTTCTTTTGCCCTTCAGCGTTTTCCGCAAACCCCTTCAACACTCAGCTGACTGCATCGCTGCCATATTAAAATGACATGGTCAATAAAAGATGTTATCAATCACTGGCGGTTGGCACTGGTCACCGTGCCGCCCAAAACCCCAGGGTTTGCGTACTGCCTAGGTTGATAAGGCGCCAGGTTTGGCCAGGTCAGCAGGTAACGTGGGGGTTGGGATCAGGTCTGCGTCCCGAACGGCAGCCTATTTCGTGCCCTCGACTTGACATGGGCCAATGAGAAGTAGCTTGCCATTTGTGGCACGGCCCACAACGTCACTATGCCTTAGAGCTCTGGTAATATTTCATATTTTTAAATTTCACACATAACCAAATCCCAGTCCCACTACCTTTCATCCTTCAGAGCCCAACCTGGCAGACCTGACAAAGGAAATAAACTGAAGCTTCCCTGCTATTAAAACGCAGACTGATGGAGCTACCGTGCAGATAAAGACATTACACTGATTCAGATTCAGGGAAAGTATGTCTGCCCAAAACATGCCTTTCCCACACACTTCTTTGTAGTCAAGATTGCAGGTGTGGCCCAGTTGTGTCCACAGAGTGAATCAAAAATGTGACTAATGCAATCAATTCAAACATGGTACTGTTTTTAATTGGCGTTCTAAACAAGCCTGTTTCACAAAAAATGTTGTCGACCCGTAGCAAAACGTACCATGTCACACGCTTTTATTCAATCGGCACACGGTCAGACGACAGAGTAGCTTGACCCGTCCGACGGCCCTATGATGTCCAGGAAGACAGGAGAGCAGGGCTCGGTTTGATAGAGAAGACACGGTCGGCATTCACTGGAGGTCCACCTCCAGGGTCCTGGATATCAGGATTGGACTGTTGACTTGTACGTTCTGCTTGGCCTGGTGACCCGAATGGCCATTTCCATTCCAACGGTTTCACCCACCCAATCACCCTATTGACCCAAGCAAATATGAAGTGGTTTAATGTGCTTCACGGTCCAGTGCTGTTTGTTACTCCCCATCAGTCGTGTGAAAGCGAGAAATAACATTAGCCCCGCTGCTTTGAATTCCTACTGCTATTTGTGGTATTGTTGCACGAGTTAAAGTACACTGATTTGAACGGTCTGCCTGTCTCCTTAGGCCCTGGGCTATGTACATTTTTAATACGATCGTTCAAATTGCCTTAGGGTTTGTACTCTTACCGTTAAATCACGATCAGAAACATGAAGCAGCAGCGTGTGCCTTATTATCAGATCGATCAGGAAATGTGTATGGAGGACACTGCATCAAAGAGAGCAGGGAAAAACGTTCCATTGTACACGTATAGAAAATAAATCCATGCACAAAATGTGGCAAGCACATGTGCAGAAGCTTCTGGATCTGGATCTCACCGACTTTCCAATATCACAAAGGTGGACCAAAGTTCCATTGGTCCTGAGCAGGCTGCCATTGCTGCCATTATAGATTTACGGTTACATGTTGTGTTATTTTCTCAGTTGAATGTAAAAACATTTTACAGAAAGCAAAAGAAAGCCGAGTGGATTTATGTTTAGGTTCCAGGGTATGTTAGGAAATATTACATTTCACAGAACAAAACGGGACAGGACACGTAATTTCACACATAACCAAATCCCACACCCACTACCCTTCATGCTTCAGAGCCCAACCTGGCAGACCTGACAAAGGCAATGAGCTGAAGCTTCCCTGCTACTATAATACAGACTGGTGGAGCTGCCGTCCAGATAACGGCTGATCCTGAGTCAGACTAAATATATTTCTGTCCCACACTGGCCTTTCTCACACACATCTGTGTGACAACATTTCAGGGGTGGCTCTCTTGCATTTATAAGTAACCCCAGAAACCACAATCTACTCAAGTATGTTTGTTTATTTATTTATCTTCCATGGGATTACACCTGTCCAAATGTACATCTGTAGATGTTCTTTAGTAATGTGGTAATATAATAATGCTATCTAGAAAACATTCAACATTTGTCTGTTAAAAAAACATCTGCTTGCTAAGGTTAGGGTTAGATTTTGAATAAGGTTTAGGTTAAGGGTTAAGGATAGAATAAAGGTTAAGGTTAGGGTAAGGGTTAGGGCAAGTTAATAGTTAAAATGTTACTGATAGTCAGTGGATAATCTGTAGAGCATTTAAAGCAACACTTTTGTGACTCTCCAAATGAAGTTTACTAATTAAATACAGTAGTAACCAATATTAGTTGATCATCAGCAACAAAAACAAGAATGTAATGGTTAATATACTTACAGATTAAATATATAAAGGTGGGCAAAACGACATCATGGAATGAAAGCCTATAAATGCAGACTACCAACTAAAAGGAACCAATGAAACAAACCCTTAATGGGCCGTTCAATGCCTGTGGTTATTATTTTCAGTAATTATTGATTGTGACTGACGATAATTAACCTGTGGCCTACAGGAAACAGACAGTCATAATTGTTCAAATTTTTGTGCACTTATCTTGTGTGGGAAACAGGGACATCATGACTTTTTCCAACACTTGACCTTTAACATACAATATGTGTTTTGTCAGTGTCGTAAATCTTCTGCTCTTTAATCAATTGAACGAAAAAAATGCAAATAAAACAGGAGAGGCCAGTGTATAAACCAGCATTTAGATTCCACAGTTTGCGTTCGGGAATGTCACATTTCAATGAACAAAACGGAACAGGACACATAATTTCACACATAACCAAACCCCAGTCCCACTACCCTTCATGCTTCAGAGCCCAACCTGGCAGACCTGACAAAGGCAATGAGCTGAAGCTTCCCTGCTACTATAATACAGACTGGTGGAGCTGCCATGCAGATAAGGGCTGATCCTGAGTCAGACTCAGGAAAGGCATGCTTTTCCCATGCACTCTTCTGTAACGAGGTTGGAGATGTGCTCCCTTCAATCCATTGGAGAAATATTGTACCGTGTTTTTCTGGCCGGTTATCTAAATTGTAAAAAAAAAGATTTTTTTTTACATTCGTTCAAAATAATATTTTTCTTTCCCTGACATTTTTCCCTAGGTTGTTCACTAAATGTTCTGTCAATACACCTAGTAACATATAAAAATAATTTCCATAAATACTCAATTGTATTATTCCTTGTAAAAGCATTCATATTTTTTCTTTAGAAATTGTAATTCTTCACTCTGATCAAACTAGTTAACACTTGTGTTTGTACATGCATAATTTTTTCACCAGATGTTCATAAAGGGTCTAAACACAATTAACAAGTAACTTATGATTGTCTTGTTAGAGACTCATAATATAATATTTCACAAAACCAGACAGATCGGGACAGAAGAGAACACAGAATGACTGACAACAGAGTAATCTTCCATCGTCAGTGTGACTTCGATGGAAGACACAGGGAAGACACAGGGAAGACACATGGAAGACATACGGAAGACACATTTGATGGAAGATACATTTGATGGAAGACACATTTGATGGAAGACACATTGAAGACACATTGGATGGAAGACACATTGAAGACACATTGGATGGAAGACACATTGAAGATACATTGGATGGAAGACACATTGAAGACACGTTGAAGATACATTTGATGGAAGACACATTATAGACACATTTGATGGAAGACACATTGAAGACACATTGGATGGAAGACACATTAAAGACACGTTGAAGACTTTCTTAAACCACAGTAGTAAATGGCTCAGCAAGTTAAAATGACACTTCTTTCTGTCACTCTTTTCGTAGAGTAACACTTCTTTCTGTCAGTCTTTCCGTAGAGTCAGACTCCTTTCTGATTTAAACAAATACACGGATACGCTGATGGGATCACTCTTTGGACAAATGGGTTTACTGAAAGCCAGTTATTTAGCCACAGCAACATTACTCTTTGACTCCAAAAAGAGGTAATATAGATTATATTACATAACTCATTTGGAAGTTAAAGTTACTTTTAGACATATTGTGATCAAGCTCCTTTACCACACCTCTCCATTCTATCCAAGACCCCAGCCAGTCTTAGTCTCTTCCTTTCTCTATCTGACTTTCAGGCAGGGAGTAGATTGCTTTCATGAGACAGCCTGTCACCGTTTCACACCCACCAAATGAAACAAACACAAGGACGGGGAAAAAAAGGATCAAAATTAAAGTTTGGCCCCCGTTTAATCTCGTTTTCCCAACCTCCCTTTGTATCGATCTGTTAATCCATCTCCGAATCTCCACTGAAGGACTCAGGGAAAGAGGGGAGTTTGATTGGGTTTGGACCTAGTCATGTGCTGGTTGTGATTGAAAGAACACACAGACACTGAGAGCAAGGTCCTTATAGTCAACTAATATAAAACTCCCGCGGAAAAATGGTCTAGTGAAATTATACTGAAATTAAACAATTCTATGGGGCTTTCGTCCACCTGGATAGATTGTAAGTCAGGAAAATGTGACAGCCCCTCTTTCTAAGTTTTACTATAACAACCTTGACACACAATCTAGCTGGGACATTAGGTATTGATTACCAGATGACTTCTGCTAATGACTTCCTTCGTAAGCGATTAGCGAGATGGAGGGTGTTTTGTTCGGGGCAGGAGACATGTTCAGACCACCAGGTCCTTATCAAAGACATACTGGATTAATGGTGGTAGCGTACTTTTTTTATTTATCTGTGTGATCATGTCACATATCACACCATGAGAAGTGAGTACTGTTTCTTAAAACTTGTAAAACTACAGAACTGAATGTTGGACAAAAGAAACACAGAATGGAAAGACACTATGGAGAGCAATGAGCAGGTAGCAGATAAAAACATCCAAGCCATTTTTCCTATTTAGCCGGCAAACTAGCTGGCTAGTTACCCTTACAAAATACCAAGGTTCACCAGAGAATAACAACTTGTGACCAAGTAGGAACCCACTAAAGACAAATATAACATCAATCTTTCTTCAACAGATTAGAAAGCAACAAAGGAGATTGATTTACAGATTGACTGCTAGGGCCAGCCTGATGGTAAATGAGGTCAGCTGTGTTAGCTTCAGGGCCCATGAGAGAATGGAAAAGCCAACTCACCGGGCAAGCCTCAATACAATCCAGACTCACTGTGTGGCTGTATTGAAGGCAAAGCTGCAGAAAGTGCATTGTGTGTTTTTTCTCAAAATTTGGAAACTGAAGAATTCAAGGTCGATGAGGAGAGATTTAAGGGAAAGGAAACATGTCCTTAGATTGACTGGGAATGACTGGATAGAGATAAACAAGCCTTTCAGAACCACTTACGGTACCATTAGGTGTTGCAGTATGGTGAAAGTAGTCCAAAAAAGGACTTCCTCTAGGCAATCTTAATTATTTTATTTGAGTGTAGATGGTTATTTTAATTGAGTGGGATGGTTTCAAAGACACAAATTAGGCCTGGGGCTGGACTAAAATACAAGCTCAGTTGGGAATCTCTAGGAAGCTGGATTTTAGTCCAAGACTAAGCTTAATCTGTGCCTGTGAATCCTGCCCTTAAAGTTAAAGGAAATACCCAATATCGTTTTAGATGTAGTGGGATAATCCTCACTGGAAATGGGGCAGGGAGACAAAAAGAGTGTGCCTTCACAAGGAGTCTTTCCTCTAAACCCTGGGACAAATAAAATGTATTTGTTTGGCCTGACAGGATGTATGGCCAGAATCTAGACAACTAATTAGATGTGGTTGTATGTGATGAAATTTGGAAACGGATTTAAGCGAATTTGCGCACGGAAGAAGCGTGCATATGGAACCAGAATAAAGAAACGACACAGATATTGAACTTCACATAACCAACTTTTGAGACCATGGTATCACAGCTCTTTTATTGTGTGGCCACTCCGGTTGCAACAGTCAGGCTAAAATGAATATTCCTCTCACTGACTCGTTTTACCATGTCAGAAGCTGGTTTTAGTGTAGAGACGTGTGTGAAGGAGTGGTTATGTGTTAAAGAAGTTGTGGGCCTATAGTATGAGAAGTAAAACAAGTAAATGCTAAATGACCTAAATGCAACTGTTCGTGGGTTTTAAAATACTGTCTCTGCACACGATTAAAAGCTCTGAATTCTTTGTATCCAAAGAGGCAGTCCTTTTTCACAGCTGACAGAGTGAAGAGGGAGCAGGCCTTCTATAGGAGCATAACACACAATAGGTGCTTGTATTTACCATGAATGTTGTGTTGTTCATTTTTAAATGCAATTAAAAACATTTGGATATTTTAGTATTGTTCTTCCCATCACTTGCAGTCAGAATGTCTGGTATATTACATTAAATATTTACTTCTTTACTGTCACATCCAAGCAAATATTTTTTGAACGTTTCAAAGACAACAGAACACATTCTATTTTGTGTCTACGCTGTGTCTGTAATTATGGAACAGAACTGAATAAACAGTACACTTTAGTCATCACCCAATCATTACTCCAGTTCAAAAGAGTGCTTTCATTCAACAAGCTTGGCTAATGACATGGATAATTAGCATGGCAGTTAGACAATGAGCAGATAACAAGATGATGTAAAATAAAATGTCATTGTGGTACAATTTTACCAAAAGTTACTACTTGCAATGTATGAAATGTATGAAAAGTGACCACTTACTTTGTATGTTCTATGGATATTAAGTCTGTTCTCCCTGACTGTAGTTTCATCAGTATGATTGGTTTCCCACGTGTCTCGTTAACCGCTCGTTATGTCCCTAGGGAATTTAAGTTCCTCGTGTCCTATTGTTCCTTGTCTGTCACTGTTTGTTGTAAGCTGATCCTTGTGATGTGTCATCCATCTACAGCAAGAATGTTACACACAACATGTTTCGTTTTTCTGAAGTACGTCTCATTTGATGGGAAAAGGAAAGAAATAATAAGCGGCAATTGGTTGGCATTTACTCAGGAGCATAGTTTTGCCGCGCTTTCAAGCAGCAAATACTAGCCAATGATGTGCTTTCGTGAAGCGATACTCCCATAACTCATGCCTGCTCCGTCTGTCGCTAGGTGTTCCATTTACTGTACATGGAACCAGCGCAGAATTTATAAAGTGTGATGTCATAACATCCCCAGGGCTTGGTCTATCCCAAATCCAGATAGATAACTATAAATCAGCCAGTAGTTAGGATAACTGAGTATTGTGGGATCCATGGAATATTGCTTAACCTGTTTCGGTGAAAATAAATTGGTGGACCTACTTCATCCATTTTAATCACATTTCTAAATAGTTTATAATTAGAAGGGAAACTCAAAGACCCAGAGATCACAGAAGTGCTATTGAATATTTCAGAGAACAAAGGGCATAGCTTCTCTGGTGAGCTTTACAAATACTTCTGCATTAATTAATAGAGATAACATGTACCATTTATTCAGGTTTAAAATTGGAATCGGTAACAAAGAAACTCAGATGTCCGTTTGTGATAGTACAAGAAAAAAGGTATTTTAACTTGTTTTGTTAGATGGAGTATATGGAGTCATCAAAAAGTTTAATTAACGCAGTGCTTGTAGTTGTAACATATGACATTAGCTTGGTCTGGGTCTAAATTGTGATTAAGGAATTATAGTTAAAAAAAAAAAACAATGATAAGGAACAGTATTGTTTAAGTAAACAAGAGCCTCTTTTTTATTGTCAGATAAAGAACAAAACATTTAAACTTAGTATTTATTATTTATATTGTTAAAACAATCATTTCGGCAATTAATGTGAAATCTACACAAAACAGATTTAATTTCTGTAACTGTGTGCTATCCAGGCCTATATTAAACATTTACAAATATTGCCTTATTCCGTGTACGAATGCATGTGGCCTCCTGTATCTGTGCGCTGCATCCATGAATTCAAATTCCATTTCAGGGTGTGTTTTTTAGGGTGCACTCATTTTGCATGGCTGGCACAGACAGTTAAATCATGCCATGACTCACAATCTTACACATGCCTCAAGATGGCACGTAGGGTCTGAGATCTGTTGGAATTAGCCGATTTTCATGTGTTTCATTTCATTTGTGTGTTTGTTTATTCAGAGTACAATATCCATTTGATGTACTTTGACGAATTGAAGGTGATTGCCTGTCCTCTGTATACTGCCTTATCGATTCCAAGCTTCATCTAGAACCGAAGTACCCAAGATAAAAACTCACATTTAAACAGTCTACCTCAGAAACCGATCAACCGGGTTTTCACCTTGTTGGCCAGGGACTTTGCGTTTACAGGCCCAGTGGACCACTAGCGTAACCTATCCTTGTGTGGGTCCCAAAAGGTAAGGTGTAGGGTGCCGTGCTACTCTTAGAGAAACCTGAACTTTTACCTGAATCTAAACTCCAAGCCCAAACTGTGATTTCACCCAATAGCCATGGCTAGCCTGGAGAATATATAATGTTTGCTTGTTGAAAGTATATTGGTTCTACAATGTGAAATGGGTCCATGGCTTGCTATGTAAAGTCTGTAGACAGATATTGGGTCTTTGGTTAGTTGGATTGTTCAAAATTAGTATCCTTGCAAATGTGAGTGTTGATCATTATTGCCAATTCCTCAAGGCGTCCAGCTGTTCAGGGTCTGACCTGGTAATTGACAGGTGGCCGTGACATGGCTAGATAGCCATGAAACAAATAAAATAAAGATCTCTCAAATCCATTATTCACCACTTATGCAATTTCCACCCATGTTCACAGCAACAGAACGTAACAGAAATGTAGATGTATACCAAAGCTTTTGTACTTCATACAACAAAACTGCCAAAACTGCAGAAGAATTTCAGAGACTCTATTGGGTCTAGCTGATGTTTATGAATTTGTAGCTTCAACCATTAAGACAATGACCCTGTAAATCTGTATGCCTTGTCAACCTCACATATAATTTTGTTCCCTAGGGTACACACTTTCAGAACATTTTACTGTAACTTCTGTAATTTCTGGAATCTTTTACTCTGATTGAAAAACGTGATTCCATGAACACTGTACAAACAGGAAGTCTCTGCCACAAACTCAGAGGTATTAATAAAGGAATGTGGTGTTGTGGACAAGAGGGTTAAGCCACTCATGCATCGCAAGATAAATCCCTTGAATCGACCCTCTGTCGACCCACACGGCTGAAACATCCCCTGAGCCATCCTTTGATGACATAAATAGCCAGTGAGATCACATTAACAGTAACGTGCTTTTCCACTGCAAGTGATTTCTTTACTCATTCAGTTTCGGCACTGTTAATTTCCAAATCTCAGATGTTGAAGAGGTTGTTTCATGCTTGTTACATGTTGATACTTTTTTCTTCAGGCAAGGTGGCCCATCATTTTATTCAGGCACTAAATGGCCCAGTAGGGGGTCCTGGCTGGTCATCGGGGGCTCCCTCTAGAATGGTGACCTGGGGGTTTGGGTATTTCCATTCATTTCCATTCAAATGTTATCCTATTTCCTTTTTAGTTAAGTTCATCTGTACATGTTGGTAGTGCTCTTTACTGGGTACTGATAGGGAAGAACCTTCCTTTAAGAAGAAGGAAATATTCTCTCCAACTGAACTCTGTTAATGATTGGTAATCATTTTTTCTGTGGCTCTGTAAAGCTTTCTGATGTTCCAATGTAACTGCAACACAAACTGTTAGTGGGCTTTGTTTTGCTTGCCTGAAGTCTAAAACGTAATAATTTTGCTGCTTTTGTTATAGTACACACTGTAATTTTGGGTGAGATGGTTGTTGTTAAAATTGTTTGTGGTGACGTCCAGATGAGGGTCATACACCATTGTGATGTTTTAAAAATGGGCGAAATGTAAGGACTGTGGACATTAATGTTCGATCAAACAGTCTGTGTATCAAGACCACTGTTCTGCAGTAACGGGCACTCTCCTCTAACAGTATGACCAGGCTTTCGGCCTAAATGCCAACCTCATTTCTGTTCTGGTCAGAAGTAATGCATGTCATGGCGATCCAACAGGGGGTGAGCCAACAGTTTAAACCTGGAACACAAGCATCACTTTCCTGTCCACTAAAACAAAAAATGCCCCAAATAATTGATTCACAAAAATGACTTCAGAGGAAAACCTTAAATATTTGTTATGAAATGATCTCAATGTGGGGTGGGATGTCCCCACTGACCCTCCACTGTTTCTATGCCTTTGTGCATGTTTGGAATAAGGTACTGTTTCCAGCTTTCTGACTTCCTGCAACCGCAAGACCATGACCAGCTCACATCGGCTGACTTTCTGTTTGGTCACCCCTCAACTGCTGCAAGAACTGGTGCTGTTAATGGCCGCGCATTTCAGCTGCCCCTTAATTTTTCCCAGGTCTTTGCTGTACATGAAAATGTATTCTTAGCATACTTGCCTGGTAAAATAACAGTAAATATAAATGAAAAAATCTATAAAATCTTACCTGACACATTGAACTGAAAAAAATAATGTGTCCTAAATAATTGAAAGCAATTGAGTAGCTCCAGAATAAGCGAGGATGCTCTGTATAGATCTTTCATTCAAAATTCCCCTTTTCACAAAATGGCCTTGCAAAATACAAACATAATAACAGGTTTCACAAGCACACAGATAATATTTATTTTTTCAATTGATTTGTGACTAGATAATGGCAGGGATCTAAACAGAGATATTTCCCTACCATTTAATTCTATCTTTTGGTCTTGATGTATCACTGTGTCATCAGTTACTCGTTGTGCTGTGCCCCTTGAAAAGGGCTTATGGACAATTGCGTCCTATCAAGTATTCTGCTTGACAAATCACAAATGTCTCAATGCTGAAATATATAGTTGTCCTCTTATCCAGAGAAATTGTTGTCCTCTTGTGCAAATTACATGCTATTTCCTCAACAGCACACTACATTTGACCAGGGTCCAAGTATGTACTGCATTATATTGGGAATGGTGCAGGTGTAGGCTACTAGATTCCGAGTAGCAGCTAAAAAGAAAAAAGTACAAAATAATTGACGGTGTAAATTGCCCGCAGCTAATCATACATTGACCCACAACTGCATAGTCTTTCATTTTGGGCCAAAAAAATAACTAAACATAATTTAGTCTGAATTCCAGATATAAAATCTTTTGGGGGGGGGGCGCAAAACTTCTAGGGGTCACTGCCGATCTCTGGAATACACACTAAACACTTGGGACTCAGTAAAGGTTCACTGCCATTGAAAAACCTCCCAGAATACCTTGCTTTACTAAGTATTGGACTGGGATTATTCATGGTACCAAACCTCACACTACAGCCTGTGTAGCCGTACTCATTCCAGATGTGAGGGATAGTTTAATGTTTTCCAGAGCGGCGAGCAAGTGGAGACACCCTGGAAAACATTGTGTATTTCTAGAACTTATCAACGCCTTGACCTAATCAGGTTACGATGGGACTGCGGTTTAAAACACAAACAGCACTTTGGAGCTGATGTTCAAATCGTTTCGGGGTCTTGACATCACAATTCAGTTTATTGCATCACTGGTTTAATGGCCTTGAATGAATGCCTAGCAGTTTAAACACTGTGCCTCCACTCTTCCAGGATTAAATGGAGCAGTAATGAAATGACACCAGAGGAGCAAACCAGAGCTGTGCTGACACACTGAGTACCGTCTTTTCCTACATGTTGGCTCTCTAACGTGACTCGGCCAGAGACACATTACCATGTAGCCATACGGAGGGAAAATGGATGCCTCCCATTAAACCGGTTAATGTGTGTCCGCGGCCACCGCCAGGTCTGGACCTCAGCACCCGCCCACCCACTCACCATCCTATCACTGTCCTACCACGGTACTGTCACCGTCCTATCACGTCCTATCACAGTCTGGTCACGACCTATCACAGTCCTGTCACGTCCTATCACGTCCTGTCACAGTCCTGTCACGTACTGTCACGTCCTATCACAGTCCGGTCACGGCCTATCACAGCCCTGTCACATCCTATCACACCCTGTCACGTACTGTCACGTCCTATCACAGTCCTGTCACGGCCACGCCGAAATAAGTGAGAGACAGAGCGCATTTTCAGCATCGCCGTGCGGCATTCGACCCAAAGCAAACTTTGGCGTTCGGTCAGCACTTCGGCGCACCAGGCTCGCTAGCGGGTCCATTACCTCAGAAATCGCCGGGAGGTTTCAAAGGTGACATACACACTCAGAAGTCGTGGGGGTAGTGATAAAATTGAGATAAAATTGCAACGTCTTCGGATGAAAATGTTTCTGAAATGTGTCCAGGCATCCTATCGGTTTCTCCCCGGTGTTTGAACACAGTGTAAGGCGAGACAAGACAAGACCCTTCGCTGTAGTGTCGTTTTAATTTGTTCCAGTACAAAGGTAATGACGCCTTTGTAAATTAAATGAACATTAATTATACGATCCATATTGAAGCAGCCACGCTTGAACTCTGGGCCCATTATGTCCCCTGCGGGAGGGTGTGGTACGACTCCTGTGCTGTGTTGGGTCTGATACACTTCCAAATGGATCCTTATTCCCTTTACGCTGCATTCTTCTGGACCAGGGCCCACTGGCAAACAGGGGACATACTGAGTTAGTCCTAGACACAGCCTCCAGGTCAGAGGAAATCAGGTAGCAGATGTTAGTGGACTGTGTGGAATTCCAGGAAATGGCTGCTAAAATTGCAAGAAATGTAATGACAAAAGATGGAGGTGTACAGTATGGTAGCAGGGCATTGGCTTTGAAAATGCAACTTATTTTATTGTACAATGTAAACAATAGCTTTTGCACCTTGACGAAATGTGTTTGAATGCAGAAATTGGTTTCCCCAAAATACATGCAAAGTGAAAAAAAGCAAATATGTTTAGTTCCCGTCTGGCCTTGTCACAGACCTCCATTTTTTTTTTTACCAACAGAGTTAATTTTGCATATTTGATATTGTTATTGTCAATGGATAAAGAGAATCAGTAATAGTCTGCGTGGCCCTGGATCAAAGGTTGATTTGGTGTGAGCTATAATATGAAGCACTGTTTTCTGTTTAATGTATTATTTACCTGCAACTGTTTCAACATTGTAGAGTTTGCTTTAATCCATAAGAAAACACCAATGCTCTGTATATAACAGGTTCCCTAAATCAAGGGTAAGTTTTCCCAATATCAAGGGTGTATGTTTCCTATATCAAGAGTAAGTGTTCCCTATATCAAGGGTGTATGTTCACTATATCAAGGGTAAGTGTTCCCTATGTCAAGGGTAAGTGTTCCCTATATCAAGGGTGTATGTTCCCTATATCGTGGGTATTTGTTCCCTATATCAAGAGTGTATGTTCCCTAGATCAAGGGTGTATGTTCCTAATATCAAGGGTATATGTTCCCTATATCAAGGGTATACGTTCCCTATATTTTAAGGGCGTATGTTCCCTCTATCAACAGTGTATGTTCCCTATATCAAGGGTGTATGTTCCCTATATCAAGGGTGTACTGCTACTTTTTCGGTGGTCTGGATATTCTATTGCAGCCACCTGGAGTCCTGGACCTAAACCAGTCCCTGAATAAAGGGTTGCAACCAGCTATATAGTCCATTTTATTTGACCTCAGTAGTTGACTATGAAGTGAACAGCGATCATTCGGACATAACTTAAAACAGCTTGATGAGACCTGCAGGTGTCTAGGAGCTTCAACTTGTTCTTGATGAGGCCTATGGAAACAGTTTCCCCGGAAACGCCCCCTTTAAACGACTTCTCATTCACTACTTCCTGCTGATGTAAGAGCTTTGGATTGGTGTGGGCTTGGGCTGGACAGGGTTTACCTGTCATTTCCTTTCAAATCAGCGATAAGAATATGCCCACTTCAGTATGAGGGATTTATTGGGATGCACCCCTGCTCTGTCTGTTGTTTAGTGTTCCAGACACACACAGCGGATTTGCATCTCGTCTGCAGATGAATACATTCATGTGACATCAGGACCCTGTTACGCGCTAAACTCAGTAAACTCAGCTTTATTATTCTGAGCCATAAGTTACATCGTCAGCCCTTGGACCCAACCGGAAGTAATTAAGACCTGTTTTCAGAGAAAAGTAGCAAATATCCCTTTGACCTTTTCTTTCCCCTGTCTCTCTTGTCTCTCTCCCTCTTTTTGGCTTTCTCTGCCTGTTTTTGTGTTTGTTTCTCAGCTCACGCTGTCTATCTCTTTCCATCTCTCACCATCTATTATTAGGCTGTTTAGGCTGTTAGAAACATTAACTTACCCTTAACCTTGAAGTAATTTATCGTGCTGAGAGAAAATGTTTCTACATTTTGATTGGATAATTTTATCATTGACTTTTCATGTGTAGCTGAAAATCTTTGTTACAACTTGGTCACACTGATATTATATTTTAAATGATTGCGTTTTTCCCAACGGAATGCCAAAAACACTTACAAACACCAGACTTTGTTTTCTGATCCAGTCACGGTCACCACTGCCAACTGCCTTTTCCTAGAGAGAATTCAGACTGTCCTCGCACCGCGGATTGAGACGAGGCGTTACCCCACAGCGTTGTTGTGGCGAGTGCGAATGCCTCGCGTGACAGCGATGACAGTCAAATTGATGAGAACAGCCTATCCAAATGTAGATTATGTCCGGGCACAGTGGAGCATGAAATATCTGATCAGAAACAATACCAACAGCAGCCGAGTCAGCAGCCCTGAGATGAAGGCAGTGATATCACTTAATTGACTTTGGTTGAGAGGATCCCGTGGGGAGCGTATGACTAATGGATCAGTCTACTTTCAGGATCTCTGTTTGCTCTCTCTCTCTCGTTCTCTATCTCTCTATCTTTCTCTCTTTTGTTTCTGTCTTAAATTAACTGGTTTTCCATCAAAACTTTCTATAAGAGTAAAGTACGCTGGAGATTAAGTTAAAATGTCACCGTGGGCCTTACGGAGAGTGAATCTGTCCAGCAAAACAAAATATGTCGGACAGGGTGGTATCTTTTCGTCTAGTTGGAATTATTATACGTGAAATTATGTTGGAAACGCCTTTATGCTTACACGTTTTTATTATCACCAAAGAAATGTTACTTGGGGTTACACCATCTATTATGTGGTAAGGACTCTGCTGAAAACACAGTTAGAACTATATTACATTATGATGAGTTTTGCAAGTTGGTGGAAAAGCTTGTTATCAGTACAAATTGAGGGTCTTACTTTGTTGACAATTTGACAATTAATCTCACTCTTATTCATAATAGATCTCATATTGTGAATTAGCCTAACAACACTGTATCTGTGTGCTGTTGCTAGTGTGTGTGCCAAAACACTTTCGTGGGCGCATTTGCTATTTCAAACCATTTATTCATAAAATGTATTGGTGTATATTGAAATTGTGAAGAAAAATCCCATTTTGGACACTGAATATGTAATCTTCAATTCAAGATCCAAAACAGATAAACGTTACCAAATTTAACAAATGACACTGAAAGATTATTTTGATCACCATTAATCAAAACCAACAGAAAGGCACTGCCACAGTGCAGGTAAAATCCCTATCTTCAATTGCTGATGTTTCTTGTAACTGTCAGTCTCTTAAATTTACAGGGGGACCTTTTTTCCACACTCTTCTTTACAGTTCTGCTATAAAGACTAAATCATGTTTGTGGGCTTTTTCGCATGCACGGCCCTGCTTCAACTCTCCCCACAGCATTTCCGTAGTATTGACATCTGGACTTGGGCACAGCCATTTTATAACCCTCCATTTCTTCTTTATGAGACATTCTGCTGTTTTTTGGTGCATTGTCCTGTTGCAAGATTCATGTTAAGTTCGGCTTTAGGGCTGAGAGATGGCCTCACTTTCTCCTCAAACATTACCTTGTAAAAAAATTCATTTACATTTGAGTAAGTGGTGGAATTTTGGCCGAAAACACAATGCCAGAACCTCTGTGCCTTACACTTTGTGTAAACTGTTCATTGTTCAAGGCAGTTTTCGGTTTCCATTGAGACAACCCCTGACTCATCTGTCCAGAGCACAGTTCCAGCAGTTTTGATCTTTATGCAGGTGTTGTCTGGCAAACCTCAGTCCTGCCTCGACATTGTCTTTAGAGTGCAGAGGCTTATTGTAACTGCATAAATGTTTTCAATGTTCATTTGTTGGTGTTGATTTGTTAAATTGGCTTACATTAATCAATGAATGAGGATGGTTATTTGGCTCCAAATGCTATTTTGTCCAAAAATGTTGAACAAAAGAGAACTTTGCAGGGGGTGTACTTTTTCACATGACTGTGTTGTAAACAAGTCAGTTTGGCGTAAACAAATACTTTGTGCAAAATTACAAACATTCACATGAAAATCTCTTGCAAATTGGAAGCGAACCTAGTTACTGTCTTTTTTTGCTCTCTTCCTTTCAAAACAACCTCTGGCACGTCTTCTGCTTTATCACACAGAAAACAAATTTCATTTGGAACAAAGGGACGAGTCAGGGTTGAAAACAAACTGACTGAATGTCTATTGTGTTGTATTGATAGAGCTCACAGTAGAAGATGAAGAAAATCTTTTCCAGCTAAATAAATTATCATTTTTAGCTTGACACCTCTCAGAAAAAAATGCCTTTGTCTTGAATGAAACCTAACAACAACATGACAGGTCTATATTTGTCTGTCTGTAGTCCCCCTGAACAAGTTCCACAAAGAGTAAAAAAAACTATGTATTCCTTTTTTATTGAAACTTATATCTTGTAACTCAACCTTTTGTATTCATGAATTTTCTCCTCAATATTCATTATACTTTCACTTTGTGAAGTGAAATATGGGATCCAAGACATCTTCAATACTACTTTGGAAACCTGTGTACCTTTTAAATTGCTACACTGTTCATACAGTTATAACTCAATGTAGATATACTGCATGTAACTGATAACTTGTCTCCATATGCAAAAACTGTCTTAAAAACAGTCAGCAATTATCATCCTGCAACATCTGTGAATGTATACAGTCATTTTATGGGGGTGAGGCATTTCCTTATAAGTAATTAAATAATTAGTTATGTCAATAAAATGTTTTAGGCGGTATTGGCTATATTTTTTTAGTTAAAACCAATACTGCCTCATAATTTTTTATCTCTGGTAATCAATGTCAAATAGATTTGCTAACCTCATCAGTCTATTAGCAGTAGGTTATGGGTGTCCCAATACGTTTTAAATAGTCACCTGACATTCTATATATATCCAGGAAGGACATAACATGTAGAGTATAACAATAGAATGCACTAACAGTTGATGGTTGATGACTGGACCTGAGCTAGACATAGAGTCAGTCCAAAGAAGAGTGACATTTAAAGGTAATTTCCATTTGATCAGATGAGAATAACACAGTATGAGTACTGTCTCCTCCAACACTGAAACATTCCCTTTAAAAGGAGCATAGCCCAAAAGGATATTAAGATTGAATAAATCCCTTGAACTCATCCAGTCGAACACCAGACTAAAACTCTGCAAGGACACAAACACAAAAGAGTAATATCTTTTTATGGAATTTCATTCAAAATGTATACAAAGCTACACTGTATATTCTGGAGTTACTCAAAAACAACATATACATACAATAAGAACATAGAACTAACCAAAAATCAAAAGCTAGTTATATTACTGATAGGTAATTTGATTTAGCAACATAAATTGGGCAGATTTTCTGGCCTGCTGTAATTCCAAGCCTAAGTGACAGAGAATTATCTGGCAAATTAGTGTTTCAAGTACTTCAAGATGGTGAAACAAAGTTTCATGTAAAAAAAACATTTCTCGTTGTGCTTCGTGAATATATGGATTCACAAAATACACGGAGCAGCTGAAAGACTTTCCTTACCACTTACAGCATGTTGTTCAATAAGAACCTACCTGAAGAGGGTTACTTGCTAGATCTCCCATAGCGTGGTGCACATTCCAGACATCACTAAGTAATACACTAGATAATGAATCATTCAAGACTGTGTGTGATACATTTGCTCTCAGTTGGAATAAGCCAAGAGCATCTTATTAAGAGCTGTAAAGGTCTCTTTGCTCTCTCGTTCTCAAAGTCAAAAACAAGTGGACATTAAACCTGAAAAGAGATCCAAACCCACAGACACAAACACTACATATTTATGTGCCAGTACAGAACACTGAAGGAGCCAGGCAGTCAGTGTTATAACCATCATAACTCCGCGTTTCTGTCTTTTGGGATTTATGTAAGTATGGGGAGATAATCTATATACAGTATCAATTGGTTCTACAGTATAATATTAATATAATCTGTGCTGTTAATCAATAGAGATGTTGCATAGAGTAGGCATGTGTGTATCTTGTGTTCATTTTGTAAACAATAGAATTGTCTTATCCAGTCTCCCGGTGTCTTTTAGCCTTGTATCACTGAGTGAAGTGAGAAGATGATGATGGTCATTTTCACAGTTTGACAGGCGTACTAAATGAAACCAGAACCCTGTCTCAACTCACTGGGAAAACCACATCTCACACACACACACACACAAACACACAGTGTTGTTTAGCACTGTGAAATTGAAATACGCCAGCCTCTTAAAATGGTGACAAATTGGATGCAGAGGGATGTGGATTGAGTTGAGGTATTCTCACTCAATCACCATAGGACTGGGAAAAGTTACTCAGAATCTCATCTGCAGTTTTTAAACGTTTTAATGGTAAAATGCTGCTATTTTTGTCATTCCTAAAATGCTCCTGGGAACATTCAGTAGTTGAGAAGCTTTTTATAACCTTCCCTAGATGTGTATCGAAACAATTTTACCTCAGATGTTTATGGAGACTTCCATGGACTCCATAACTTGGTTGTTGTTCTGACATGCCCAGTGAAGTGTTGGATCTTACCCAGACAGGTGTGTTTCTTTCTAAATCCTCTGTAATTAATTGAATTTGCCAGAGACGGACTCCATTCATGTTCTAGAGGCAAATATGTTCTTAGGACAGGATGCATCTGAGCTATATCTGGAGTGTTATGGGAAAGGGTCTGTACACGAGACATTTCAGGTTTTCATTTTCAATAAATTGTCACACATTTCTAATATCACTCGCTTTGCAATTATGGGGAATTGTGTGAAGATTCCTGGTAAAATAATTGTAAAAAAATGATCAATTACAAAAACAAATGTGGGGAAAGTGAAGAGGTCTGAGTGTGTAGTTGTCAGGGAGGCTACAGGCCCAGCCAGCTGAAGTGAGAGCCCCGGAGCTGGGGTTGGTGAAACCTTAGGTACACCTGAGAAGTGGAAGTCCTTTAGTTCCGCCAAAAGACTTGTTGACTTGTCTTGTCTTCAGACAGGTCTTTTTTTGTGGCTTCTGTGTGAATCAGCTGTGCAGTTATCTGACAACCCTGACTGTCAGTCTAGTGTTATTTATTTACTTCAGTACAATCCAGTGTGCATGCTTCTTTCTCTCCCTCCCTCTCTCTCTCTCACTATGCACTGTATACTTAATGCCCCTTTCTCTCTCACTCCCTCTCTCACTCGCTATGCACTGTATACATTCGGCCCACTTTCTCTCTCTCTCTCTCCCTCTCTTGCCTTTCAGTACATCTCTTTACGCGCCACTGATCATAGAGATAGATCTATTTCCCACCTTTCCATTCTGTTAAAACTTGCCAGAGTCAATCTGTAGTGAATGAAAGTCTGTGCCTTCCTACTTTTAGAGAATGGGAAGAACATAGGCAGTCACTACTCACAGCTCAGAGTTCCATTTGCACACTGAAATGGTGGACAAAGAGTGAGAGATTGGTTCGAAATACTGATTACCATTCAGCGTGTCTGGATAATTGTCTCAGTTGTGATGTGAAATGGCGGTACACGTGTTGACTTAATTCTCACTCAGAAGTTGAATATTGATAGTTAAAGTGTATCTTGGTTTCAGTTAATGTAATCAGACAAATGTCAGTTAACCCCTGAGGTGTAGGTTGACCCAGAGCTCAGCTGAACCATCCTTCAGTCCCACATGTAATATTCCCTCTCACGATCTGCTTCATAATAGACCTCATATCTGGTCCATAATATACCTCTTATCTGGTCTATAATATACCTCATATCTGATTTATAATACACCTCATATCTAGTTCATGATATACCTCATATCTGGTCTATAATATACCTCATATCTGGTCCATAATATACCTCATATCTGATTTATAATACACCTCATATCTGGTCCATAATATACCTCTTATCTGGTCTATAATATACCTCGTATCTGATTTATAATACACCTCATATCTAGTTCATGATATACCTCATATCTGGTCTATAATATACCTCATATCTGATTTATAATACACCTCATATCTGGTCCATAATATACCTCATATCTGGTCCATAATATACCTCATATCTGGTCCATAATATACCTCATATCTGATTTATAATACACCGCATATCTGATTTATAATACACCTCATATCTGGTCCATAATATACCTCATATCTGATTTATAATACACCTCATATCTGGTCCATAATATACCTCATATCTGGTCCATAATATACCTCATATCTGGTCCATAATATACCTCATATCTGATTTATAATACACCTCATATCTGATTTATAATACACCTCATATCTGATTTATAATACACCTCATATCTAGTTCATGATATACCATATGTGTGGTTCATAATCTCATATGATGTTGATGGGTTCCTTTAATGCCCTTCTCATGCTCGTTGTGCCAGAGCAGAGAGGCCGTGTGTAAATCATAGAGCGAATTAGGGGAAGCACAGTAATATTATATGTATTATATATAATATAATATTATATGTGTGCACATACAGAACGTGTTTCTGATTCATGTGTGAGAGCGATGCCAAGGCCCCGTAATACTAAGAGTGAGACTGAGTTAAAGTAAATCAGGTTGGTGCGACCTTCAGGATATTTATAAGGATGTGTGTGTATGAGGATCTTTTATATTTATCTGATGTCAACCCAGCTGTACAGTAATGAAACGAAGGGCAACACACACACACACACACACACACACACACACACACGCGCACACACACACACACTGACATCAATCATATTTACCTGGCTCCTTCACTTTCTTTCAGTATCCTTCACTATCAATAAAGAACATTACAGTTCCAGATCTACGGTCCCTCTCCAGAGACGCGAGTCCTGCTGTAGTTCATTTGGAAAACAGGATTTTGTCTGTCAGGCCTGTCTGCCCTGTCCGTCTGTACTAGGGCCTGTCCAGGGGGCCTGTCAAATCGCAGGCGCGCTATGGTGTTCGTTTACCTGAGAGGCTTTCTGTCTTCAGGTCCCTTCAGGTGCATCACTTTGAAGTTAAGTAAATAAACAATAACTTCTCAGTTGCTTCATTCCCCAATTTGAACAACATCGTTTCACATAGAGGTTAGGCGATTAGGCAAGGCCCTGAGGCCAAAACAGGGGGAAGTGTGTCCTTGTTATTCCCCGAACCTGGCCGCGTCTGAAATACTACCCTATTTTGTATCCAGTGCCCTTTCACTGGAAAATGTTCTTGTTTAAATGAGTGCACCGTGAGGGGAACAGGGCACCATTTGGGACCCACTCCTTATCTCACGCTCCCTATCTCAAGACGTGTTCCCTTTCATCAATTACTTTGAAGGGGATTCAAAGTGAAAGCAATGCGGTGGGAACTCGGTCTGACTCTCACACTGTCACCAGTTTGATATGATCTGAGAAAGAGGAAAGGAGTCTACTTATGTTGTGATGCAGTTTTCATGCATTCATGTCGGATGTATTTTCGGCTACACCCATCAACTCCACAGTAAGTTCATTTCAGAGAGGAACATTTATTTGAAATCAGCTCCGATGCCACTGGTGAAGAATGACAGAGTAATGCAATACTGCAGCCTTGTCTAGAAGTGAGCGTGAACTGCAATCCCGCCTCACACACAATCTGCCACAGTGTTGCTGGTTGCGCAGGCTTAAAGCTTTGGCGCTTTCTGACCAATCGGCTCAGCTCTGAAAATGATCTGATGTAAAAGGATTTGATGTGACTGGTCAAAATGCATCAGTGAAGAGCAATATCAGAATTGGCGAACCACGGTTATGTAAACAGTAACAAACAGCGTTCCACCCACATGTTTTTAAGTTTGGGGAGAGCTGAGATCTTATACAACTGCATAAAGACCAATGGGCAAAGTGATTAGCTATTTATGTATATAAAACCCTAAGAAACAAAGGTAAAAACCAGATGTCAATGGAGCACGGCAAATTACATCAATCTTTTAGTTTTCCAAAATGTTAACTTTTTATTCCGTCTGTGTTATGCAGATTTAGCTTTTTGTGAGCTGCCGAAAAAACACTAGAGACAATGACCAGAAAATGTTAAACGCTCAAAAGTGGCTTTTAGATACCTTTACTAATTGTCAGATGATATGTTCCACCATAAAGTATTTTATCCGCAAAGTGTGTTTTTGCCAACTCTGTCTGGAGTGAGTAGACACCCCAGTATTGGTTTAGAAGCTGGAATAGAAACCCTAAGATATATTTTGCTAAAATACTGACTAAAATGTTTTTTTCCATGTAATCCAAGTTTTAAAAAAAAATCCAAGCATGCTCTGCTTCAGGTTGATCTCTTGGAACAGTGTTATCTTCCTTTTTTCTGGTGATCAATTACTGTTTAATTCATCTTAGCTACGCAAACTTTAATTTGCCAAAGTAATCCAGTCATGTAGTAAACATGTATTCTGCATCCGCTAATGAAATTATTGTTACAATAAAGTCAGAAATCCAATCTTGCTGTCGTGACTAAAGTTTGGATTGCAATAGGAATCACCCTATTTGCCAGTCAATGACTTCCTGGTAGCGTTTGAAAATCGGGGAGTTTTCAAAAAGCTGTGAAAACGTTTCAACCATGACTTTCTGGCCACTGTACTACGTGAGCCGCTTAGCACTGTTGTCACTCATGTGCTTCCTATTTTCAGTGGTTATTGTGGGCATGTAAACAGCTGTTACAGCATGTTCAGGGGTGTTAACAAAGTGTGACTTCATTAACTCTAGCTCACAAAATAGTTTTGGTGCTTCAGAAAGGGTCTATCCAGGGTACTTTGACGGGCTTAACCGGTGCTGTCACCCAAACCTTGCCCATTGGTGCTAAACAGGCAGACATTTATGTATCAACAGACCTAGAAAAATAAGGTAACGTCCCTTTAAGTCAGGTTAAAATAAGTGGCTTAAGACCTACAAGCTGAACTGGGAAAACGTAGACCAACATCTAGACACGCACACACACACACACACACACACACACACACACACACACACACACACACTGAAACACTGAAACACAAAGGTCACCGAAATTATGCTCTGATTTAATCAAGCTCTAACACGTACAATATATCGTGTAAAGCCCATAAGGATGGTGAATACCTTGTAACTGTGTTATTTCTCAGACTCACCTTTAATAATCAAAAGATTCTGCGAGTTGTGCCCGCTCACCTGCAGAGCCCAATTGACAGACAGCAGGGTTGTGTGGCCAATTTGAGGTTAGCGGTCTAAATCATCGGGTTTCTCGCTAGCTGACTTGCCCCTGGGAGGCTCTGAACTGATTGTGTCTCGGCACGAAACCTGCCAGGGCCTTCGGATCACCTAAATGAGCTCAGAAGGCGAGGCCACACCCACTCCCAGGGCTCCGTTCTTATTGGCTCCCTGCCACCTGCTGTCAATTAATTGCTAAATTGGCCTGTCCGTCAAACACCACAGAATACTAAAGCCTCGGCTCGCATCTCTAACCAATGCCAGAATCAAGCGACTACAGAGACTTCAGTTGAAAAAGGACATCTTTTTTATTTGAAACTTTTTATTGAGCTTTTTAAACGGGCCTGCCTAGAGTATGACACGGGCAAGATTTGCGCCGATATTTGTCTCTGAATGCCAGGGATTTGTCAGCCGTGGGGTATTGATAGAAGTACTGGTGTTGAGTGGACCAGTGTCTTCCTGACTTCCACCCATCTGTCTGAGTCCATGACAAATGAGGAAGTGCCTCTTTGGTAACAACAACAACATCTGCCTGATGACACTAAAAACCGCAATAAACCAGGTGTCGCATTGCTTTAAATTACCCTTGTGTCACAGCGCAAAATAACCCCGAATGTCAGATTCCCCTCACGTGAACGTCATACTGTTATCCACTGAATGGGAAATTGCAACGTTAACGTTAATGTCCCTTATCAATCATCACGTTGCACAAGACACGATCAGTCACTTTGCCCAAATGCCCTGGGCCATAGATGGATAAATATATGTAATCCAGGAACTAATGTCCTTTCCTCGTATTTCCCCATGGCTTGGCCATTCATTTTAGCTCACAACAAGACGTATTGGATTCTTCCAACCCAGTGAAGTGATACAGAGGACATGTTCTCTGTCAGTCCGTCAAGATAAATGGTGATATGAACTCTGAGGCAATTCTCCATGCTCCCCAACTAGTGCTTTGCAAAATAAAAGTGGTAGTTCAAAAGAAATATATATATTTATTTATATATACATCGAAAGGCGAATACTACGTTTATTGAAGACACTCAATCTAATATTGCTCCCAGTATATTCAGCAGGGGACACAAACTGTATTGTTTTTGATTGCAGTCCAAAATGTGGAGATTTTAATAACAAAATGTCATTTGCAACTGTCCCACAAGGCATCTTTAACGTAAAACCTAGATCTGTGAATAACAGCTAAATGAAAGCTCAGAAAAGGTTACCTTAGTGGCCAGCAAGGTTCCATAATTAACTCAAAGATTTATCCACATTAATGGATCATCAGCTTAAGACTCAGAATCTCATTAAGACCACTTTCTGCCGTCTCTTTCAAAGTGTCTGCTCTTGTTTCCAATTTTTGTTGCAGGCCATTAAATGTGAAAACTAGTATGCAAAATGGGCATTGAGCCATCAGTTTTGCCTAAAAAACAATGGCCCATCCCACATAGCTACCCCGTCCCCTGTCCTCTACCCCTGTTCCCTACCCCTGTCCTCTACCCCCTGCCCTCTACCCCCTGCCCTCTACCCTCTACCCCCTGCCCTCTACCCCCTGGCCTATGCCCTCTACCCCCTGCCCTCTACCCCCTGCCCTCTACCCTCTACCCCCTGCCCTCTACCCTCTACCCCCTGCCCTCTACCCCCTGCCCTTTAACCC